>JABUQX010006963.1:0-11333 GCA_015478945.1 Trachelipus rathkii
CTATCAGATACCAAATCGCAAAAACATTGTTAACAAATTATTACCGAAAAAGAATGATTGTTAGTGACACCTTTATTCTGACTTATCATTAAATATTTAGAAAATATTTTATTTTTAGTTAACATTCTTTCCCTTCTCTTCATGTAACTTTTTGTCATTTGCTAAAATCTATCCTTCAGTTTCGAAACAATTAATTAGATGCTTCAATTCTCTGCAAAATTTTCCAGCACTCAAGTCCTCTACTTGAATTTTTTTTTTTTTTTTTTTTTTTTTTTTTTTTTTTTAAGCCTTACCAATTTTTTTACTTACTCTGGCTGAGGCTCCACCCAAAAGAGAAACTCTGACTCCATCTCCGGCTCCGGCTCCGGCTCCACCTCAAAAATAATTTTGACTGGTTTCAGTTCCACACAAATTCTTGTGGCTCTGTGGTTTAGAAAGATGTTGTTTGAAATTGCCAAAATTTCAGTGAGTGTCGTATCACAGTGCATGCAGAATTATGGAGGAATATGAGCAAATCATAACGGTTTATGACGAATCTTAGATTACAAATATCACAACTGATAATGCTACAAATATGTCATCTGCTTTTTCTCCCCTAGGAGTTTCTGAATTAACTACTGTTCAAAATGAAGATGCAGACTTGAAAAAATAATGATTTAGAAGGCAATTTTGAGACAGATTCTAAGCTTTTTGAAGGTCTAGCAACCGAACATAATTCCTACTTTGCATAACATACTTTGCAGTTAGTAGTAAAAGAAAGTCTAGAGAAAACCGGACAATTGGGTATAACACAAGGAAAAACTTCAAAGTTGATATTTTTGTGCACAAGTCGACATTAGCTACCAACGCTCTAGAAGGAGAAAAAAAAATTAGAATCTGGTTGTTATACTTGATGGAATTCGGAAGTTAATATGAAAATCAAACAGTTTAGAAGGTATTCCGAAATATTCTTATATGCTATAAATTTTTGTCAACGGCAAAACTCTGTTTCATCAAGTTCAAATATTCCATGTGTTCGAGTACTAAAGTACCATTTGAACAGATGCAGTTAAAATATAAAAGTGCTCCGGCATTCGGACTAAAAAATATCAATACATGTCTTCAGCTTGTGAAAATAAAAAAATTCTCAATTGGCATGTGTAATATATTGACTGGCGCTCTGAAGAGAAAAAATTCAAATTTTCAAAGATGAAGCAAAAGCTTATAATATAGATATTGTTTTATAAGAGAATGTACTAGTAGGATCAAGTTCATGGAATCCTCAACCAAAGAAGAAGAAAATGTTCAGCTTTATGGCTTCCTCAACTGGACACTTGCCAGATGCAAACCAAAGGCAGGAGCACATTAAAATTGAAATGCAGAAATAGTGCAACCAACCTTGTTTATCTGAAAAAATTGTCTACTAACATATTGGAAAAATCATGAAAAGGTGTCTCCAACATTGGTAAAGAAGGCACAGAAATATTTGTTTTTTTCTGCATTGTCTGTACCTGTGGACAGAATCTTCAGCGTCGCTGGAAAAGTCTTTCACCCTGACAGATGTCGATTGACTAACAAATATTTTGAAACTTTGATGTTTCTGAAATGCAATAATAAATGGAACTAATTGTGCTTCTAATTTTTACACTTAATAATAAAGAATTAGAAAGGCATACAGAATTAATATAAGCTTAGTTATCTTCAAATATTTTTTATTCACTATTTTCTTTAATGAAATTCTTGTATATTTTCCTATATTCCCTCCAATAATTCAGAAATTAGGAATGGATGTCAGTAATATAATTTTACGTTAATGACTACGGTTTAATTAGCCAAAAAAAATCTAAATGCGCTTGTACTCAACCACAATCAATATTTACTGTACTTGTACTTAAACAAATCTGTAGTACTTGCACTTGTACTTAAGTACAACAACCTTTAATTGGATTCAAGCCTGATATATATATATATATATATATATATATATATATACTATATATATAATACATATATACTATATATATAATATCTATATGGATACTATATATATATTTTATATATATATAATATACTATATATATGATATTAAAAGATATATATTATATATATATTATATATATATATATATAATATATATATATATACTATATATATAATATATTAAATTTGGTTATGTAAACTTTTATAATTTATATTTCTTTTGCACATATATATAATATACTATATACATATATTATATATAATATATACTATATATATATTTAATATATATGAATATATATACATATGTATATGTCTATAATATATATATAATATACTATATATATATATTATATATATATAATATATATATATATATATATATATATTATAATATACTATATATATATAGTAATATATATATCATATATATTGCGTTCAGAGAAATTATGTGATCACGTATCAATTCAGAAAAAAAACTCATTATAGTATAGAGAATACAAATTTCTTAGAAAGATTATTCCAAAGTTAAATGCATAGAAAGCGATACTTATTTAACAGTAAAATCACTCGAAAGATTGAGAAATTGAAATTTAAAATTGTTTATTAAATTACTTTCTGTGAAATGAGGAAAAGAATTGCAAAGTGAAGAAACTTAATTGTAGAAAAAGAGACGAAGAAGAGATGGGAGGGGTGAAAAAAAAAATTCTATAATTTTATAACGTAGTTTATTAAATTTTACAATATAAAATTGCAGAGTACACTAGACTAGGTAAGTGTAAGGAGGGATTAAACGGGTGCAAATATAATGCTACGGTTTGGGTAGAAAACTCAAATTCCTAAAAAAACATGCAAAAAAGGTCTATGTGTGTGTGTGTGTGTGTGTGTGTGCTGTGAGAGAGAGAGAGAGAGAGAGGAGAGAGAGAGAGAGAGAGAGATGGCGAGAGAGAGAGAGAAAAAGAGAGAAGCAGAGAGAGAGAGAGAGAGAGAGAAGAGAGGGTATTTGTGGTCTTGGTAAGAGAATAAAATTCAAAAGATAAAATGTGAATCATTTCTTTTTTTTTGAAATTTTTTTTTATTTTTAAGTGTATTGTGATTGATGGATATGGTCATTTCTCATCTATAAATACTCCAAATTTCTGAGTAAAAGAAATTGAATATGATATTCATTGTCTGACGATATTTGTTGATATTTTTCAGCTGAGAGTGATATCTGCGCATAACATCAGTATTTCCCAACTATAGAATTGGGAAAATACAGAACTGACTTTTCTGTGCCAATTTAATGAGATGACAAATACGAGAATTTCGCAAAATTGCAGAAATAGTGATAGAGAAAGAATCCAAAGAAGTTTCAAAATATTTAACTCTGAAAAATATTTACATCATGGAAACAAAATTTTTAGGAGAAACTGATCATTTGAACTTACAATATAAATTACCAGAAATCAAACCTGAATCCACACTGGGAAGGAACTTAAGAGCAAAGACTGTGCTTAGCAACAAGAGACAGGAAAGTATTTTCTAAATTTAATGATGAAAGTTTCTGCCAAGGGATTCTAGTAATATTATTATATAATATATATTATATATATAATATATATATATAAGTAATATAATATATTATATATAATATATATTATATATATAGTATATTATATAATTATATATTAGTATATAGTATATATATATATACCGTGATACGTATAATGATATATATATATATAATATATATATATATAATATAGTATAATATGTATATCGATTTTATAATTTATATATATATATATATATATGATATATATATAATTAATATAGTATGATATATATATATAGGGTATATATATAATATATATAAGGGTATATATTATAAGTCTTTTTTTTCCCCAAGTACGGGGTAAGGTTGATGGATATACATTCGGAAAAGAGAATTAGTGACTAGACATGACAAGTCGAAAGCAAGCACAGCTTAACCGCCCTCTATTACTATAGTGGAGATACTGTCGCATCAAAATCCACCTAGATGTTCAACACGGGGCCTCGCGATGGACTCTCACCATTGGCATTTAGTCAATTAGGGGTTCATCCCTGGCCAGTGGGCTACAACATGCGCTCACAAAACCGCCAATCCAACAAACAACATGCTTGTCTCTTCCAAACTCACTTTTATCTCCTTCAGGCATTCGTTTACTGACTGATATCACTTTTTCTGTCCCAGCTTGTCAATTTCCGAACACACCGCAATTTACATCATGTAACAAACCTGTCATTCATGCCTTTCCACTTACCATTTCTTATCTCAAGTACTTTATTTATTCTGTCATTTACCCCTTTCTTCACACACTATACTCTCTAGATTACGTTCATCAACTTATCTTAATCAATTTTCTTTTCACAACTAACACTCCCTAAAATTGTCCATCTGAACGCATTGAACTCTAGATATATACTTTATCCAGACCATAGTCATCTACTATGCATGTAACAGTACGAGGTACACAATACCCTAATGTAGACCTCTAGGCATTCAAACTCTAGTCCGTTTACATGCCCAAATAGCATTTCATGTGCAGAGCACTTCCTGCAATCACATACTTTCTACTAGCTCTTGCATCATCGTTCCGTTCTTCATTCAGTCATATATCTAAAATATTCAAACTCAAGACACTTGTTCCAGCTTGCTCACATTACTATAACATAACTCTCAACTGTGGACATGTCCTCACTCAAAAGTCAAAAACATAAACTTATCTTATTAACGTTTACTTTTAAACCTCTTTTTACACACCTACAATTCGTCCAACTAATCATTCACCCACATAAAACAAAATATACCGCATATAAAAGGTATGGTCACCGCCATGACTTCATTCCTTCAACATCTAAACATTTTGCACTGCCCATCTTAATTCTTTATAACCTTCCATCCCTATATCAAATGAAGTACGCAAGGGACATACACACATCCCTGCCTCACTCGTTATTGATGATACTCAATAATTTTTAAATCATTCACTCTCCACTTTGATTCCATTCGAAGCCTACAACCGGCACCATATAACACCAACGTGCCATAAGAGTGTCCCTATTTAATCCTATCATACCGCCTGTTGCAAATCCTTAAAACCTAAATACATTCTTCTTCTCCTCATTTTCTCAGTCATTTTGTTTCAATATAAAGGTTGATCTCACACATCCTATAGCTACTCTAAAACTTGTTCTTATCCCATCAGTCCTTCTGTCACTCGTCGCACTCTTTCGACAAAATACCAAAATAAATCTCTCTTACAACACTCAATAAACTAATTCCACTTATAATTTCTAAGTTACCCCTATCTCCTTTACTCTTATATATAACCTTATATAACTGCTCTCCTCCAAGCCTTCGAAACTATACCCTCATAATGCGTTTTGATTACACAACTTCAAATCTAAGATTCATCACTATCTCGTCTCCGTCTGAATCATTTCCACCAGTATTTCACTAATACCTGCAGATTTACCATTTTTCAACTTTCTTCACTCTTCCTATTACCTCTCGCTGCTAATTGACCTATCCCAAAATACCGTATTCTTCTTGACATCGAATTACCACACAATTCGACTCTCACATCGTTGATTAGTTTCAACATATAACAGATTATCGAAGTGATTCGTGTTCAATTTCCTCTGCACATACCATTTGTCATAGTACAAAGAAACATAGCCATTCATTGTTCTAGTAGCAGGTTTGCCTTTTCTCATTTCTTAAGCTATTCGCGCTTACTTCCTGAAGAGTCATATTTCTTCTAAAGTCCCCATTTCACCTCGCTTCCAACTGTTGATTTACTCTTCTTTTCTCCATTACTCAACTCCATCATTATCCTACTTCGCTATATACGGTCCAAACATTTTCAATTGATAACTTATATTGGGTTTAGTACATTCAATGCCTCACTTCCTTTACTTTTTAACCGTTGCATCATCTTCATGTCACGCACTCATGTTAACATTCTACTCCTAACTTAGCATCAATCCACATTAGCTTCCTTTGCACTGCCTTCTTTTTTTTGCTCCGATTTTGTTCAGTTTCAACTTGTTGTCACATTCCTGATTAGCATTGGCGTAGTATTCTCTAGATTACTTTATCACCTTGGTGCAGTTAACTTTCACTTCTAATTCTACCACTTCTTCTGTTTCAGCCTTCGTTCATCAAGCCCCCGACATAACTGTATTTTTACATAAGACATACATAATGATACGATAATCCCATTCTAATCCTTCACTGAATTGACGATCCAACACATACTATAAACAGTATTCCTTTTCACATCGCAGCCACAAAATATATCATGAGTTTTCAGCGTCGGAACCATCTCTAACCAATCACTAACTCTGTATACATATGATTACTCTTGTGTTTAAAGAAAGTTATTATTACACACATATTAATCGTCCTCAAATAAGTCAATCACTCTACCAATCTCATTTTCTCCTGACACCCTCAAAGCACTGTTATACCATCTCTTCTATGATATATATATATATATTTATATATATATAATATAGTATATATTATATATATATCTAATTATATATATATTATATATAAAGTATATTGCCACCATTTGTCTTTTTACTTTATTTTATATATGGCCATAACATCTTGTGTTGTGATTATATTATTTTAAACAAATCATTTATTATTATTTGATCCTTGCATTAATTTTTTTTTTTTTTCATTATTATTCGAGGTCTAATGTTTGGTTAATTGGATGTAGCGAATGAAATCAACTAATCCTATAAATTTTATAGCATTAACTTTGAGTAATGAGTCCTTGGGTTTTTTCACATTAAATTAAATTATTTTTATTTGCAGCTGCTAAGCTTTGTTTATTTAACATTACTGTCTTTCAGCTATATGGACATGAGAAACAAAGAAAATAGCATGTGACAATTTTTAAACCAAGTATCCTCACTTACGAATTGGGATTTGATTTAATGATCTAAGGGTAATATATATGATATGTAGTATAGATAGTATATAATTATATTTATAGTATATATATATAATATACTATATTAATTATATAATATATATATATATATATATAATATAATAGTATAAATATAATATATTATATTAAATATAAAATTTATAATGATATTATATTTATAAAGGAAAGGTGATAAAATGGAGTTTTCCATTACAGAGGAAAAGTTTGAGTGTCAATAGATAAATTACTGGACGTGCGATACTATAAGAAGAAGTTAAAGCTATTATCTAATTAAGCAGATCTGGAAAATTCAGGCTGTAGAGTGTGAAGAGTAAGATGGATTCATTTGTGGAAGGGAATGTTGTATGGAAAATAGTCTGATTAAGCAAGGATGGCGAGTGATAGGTGTTGAAATGGAGGTGGTTGTGAGGGGTGTGGTTGTGGGCCACCTGGGTCAGGAGTGAACCCTTACTTAATGAATAATTATCAGTATAGGTCAAGGGCGGAGTAGTCTGTGTGTTGCGGACTCTGCACTTATATGGATGATGAAATGATGGCTGGTCTTTTTCTTCGACGTTATTTGTATACTCTTTTACAAGCTCTTTTTTCGGTGCAGTTTAAAAGACTAGTCTTTGGACATCCAACTGATTTTCTTTGCAAGAGCCCCTTTCCTCATTCACAACTTCTTACTCACAGGGTTTCAACTCTTCTGTGAACGTCAGGGAATGTCAGGGAAAAAAAAAATGTCAGCGAAGCGATTTCGGCAATACTGAACGCCTGGGAAATTCAATAAGTCAGAGAAATTTTTAAAATTTCTTCAAACATATGAAGAATGATTCATGGACCAAGTTATGTTTACATATTTTTTGAATGATTTTTTTCTTACGGTATAAATTGTGGAATTAAGAGATGTATTGTGATAAGTGAAGTGAAAGGATGGGGAGGAATGCACCTAAATCTACTTCTATCGCTTTTCTTTCTATTTAGTTCCTATTACCTACTATTATTGGATCTGATCGTCGAGACGTTGTTGCGCAATTTCATGCTTTGATTGAGGTAATGGTAGTGGAGTTCTTCATTTGTTGAATATGTGACCTTAGTGAGCTTAGAAGGGTTCTGGTTAATCAATTTACTTTTTGAGTTTTTTTTTTTTTTTTTTCCGAGTTTTGACGAAGTGATCTTGGATTTTTGTGTGCAGTGAAGGTATTTATAGAAATGATGATTAAACAAAAAAACTATACTTGAACGACAGTTGGTTGGGACGTGCAAATCTGAACCCACAGTTTATCAGGTGTGGGTAAAGGATTGATAGTTAAAGGCACTGTAAAGATGTAAAAAGAACTTTGACTATTTAACATGGGACCCAAGCAAAGTTCACATTCAAGAGGGGAAACTGATTTGAATTTAATCAAAATCGGCAGGAGACATACGATCATTGAAAAACGTTTTCGTTATGTGTTCTAAATTCAAATATTAGTGAAAGTGTGTGCACTGAAAATTAGCCTCATCAAATTCTAATCATACTCAACCGATTGTAATGCTGAGTGTTCTCTAAATAACCAACCAAACCAATTCTGTAGCAAAATCATTTCAACTTTTTGCAATTAAGGTGTTACATGATCTGATACTATGGCATTAAATGTGTGATGATAAAATGTCTTAAACTGTGTGGGCAGTATATACGGAAATTATCATACAGATCTACTAAACTGTGAAGAGCATGAAATGATTTAAATCACCCAAAAAGCTTTGACAGAAGAAGACGCTATTAAAATCAAAAATTCAATGCTTGAGAAGAAAAATTAACTTAAATCACCCATTTAGAACTTTTGTGATCACAGTGGTAGCGTTTATTCACCTGTCATTAATGTACTTTTTAATTTATTTCTGTATAGGATATAAACAGTTTTACTTTTGGTAAAATAAAAAATAGGATATTGATTGACGGATATTGGGGAATCTTAGGCAGATGTTCTGAAAAATACATCGTTCTGCGGAAATTCATCCTGATGAGATGAATTAGTTACTAATAAATTTTTCAATAATTTAATGGTATGAACTGATTAAAAGGCTGCATAGATTGAAATAGGTATATTTAGTATCTGGCCAAAAGTAAGAATAGGCTGGTCAGAGGAAAATTGCGGAATTTGGTCAGGGAATGTGGGAAATCCTAATCAAATTTCAGTGTGAACCTGTAACTACCTCTGCATGATCACTTCTTTTCTTCAACATATCGCTAAATATTAACTCTAGACACTTGTGATGCTGCTCACATCTAAATAGATTCACATCCGAGGTAGCTGTCCTCAGACTAACCAACATAACTTACTCTTATTCTATAGTGTACTGTTCTAAACTCCTTTTACATGATCACCGGCAATCTTCTACCAATATCTCGACTCTCTGTCAGATCATCACAAAACAATCACTGCATATAATTAGGTTGGCGCCTTCACTCACCTCCATTTATTCCCATATTAGATATCACTACTTAGTTGTCCTGCACTCCAATCTTAATTCTTTAAACCATCCATAGTACATTGATAACAGGGGACAGTAAACCATCCCTGCGTCTACTGCGCTATTAACAATATTTTGACATAGCGATTTTATTCTAACACAGCTACTATTGGTCATACAGTACTTTTGAAGTTCATTAGACCTCCCCCGAATGACCATATTATACTAACACTGCCATAAGCGATTCCTCTATAATGCGATCAGAGGATGTTGCAATATCCATAAGACAAATAGCAATTTATTCTTCTTCTCCATTATTATTATATATATATATAGTATATATATATATAAATATAATATATATATAATATATAAATATAATATATATATATATTATATATTATTAAATATACTATATAATATACAAAATATTGTAAGAAAGTATTATTCTTTATTACAGGTGCTTCTATGTTTAGAAACTTGGGATATATCCTTGTTACAAAATTTTGAGAGAATTCAAAGGGAAGAGACGACAAGATGAATGAGAGTGGTGGAAAGAGAATAGCAGAGAAAAGTGTGACTGGAAAGTCCCTTAATACGTTCTTGATCTCATTGTGGAGTATCTAATTAAACGAAAGGAATAAGAAGAAGACGATGAAGACCCACTTTTGTTAGATAGGCTATAAATTTTGGCTCCAAAAAGAGTATCAATGGTCGGCTAAAATAATAAGCAGCTATGAGCAGTCGAAATGATGATTTAAACGTTTGTGAAGACAGAAGAAACTAGAACTTTTGCTCAGACAACCATTCTATTCTTTATCGTCTATTCTGTTATTGAAGGAAATCCTTGGCTTCGGTTTGAGAACCATAAATAGTTTTTTTTTTCTCTAACAAGTTTATTTTGCATTTTGGAAGTTATCGTAAATTGAATGCTTGGCCTAGTAATTTCTCTTAATACTGCAAAGTTATGATTTATTATACCTAGTTAACGTATAATTTATTTATGTAGTATTGATTACAAAGTGATATGCAATAGAGAAGCTTTTAATAAACATATTTTATAAAGAATTCTATGAAATTGGAATATGTCCTCTTTTAAACTTGGCAATTATAAAGTATATATTAATGATCAGAATGAAAGGCTGCTCTCCGACGGGGCTTTCGGTCTTGTTGGCAAGAGTGATGGACGAGTGATCGCGGAAGGAACTCAAGAAACAAAAGCCGAACATCGGTAGATTGGTCTTCCTCCCACAGACAAAGAGCGCTTACATGAAGGTGATACTTGTGACAGCCTCGTATTGGCAGCCACTAGATAGCACTGCACAGTCACTATAGTTGGCGAGACCTCCTGGGCATTTGCAATATTTTGCCGTCCAACCCCGCAATTCTGATTCATACAATATCTTCATTGATTGTTCCCATCTGGACCTATTCGCTGTCGTGTATTTTTTCCTAATTTTAACGGTCATAAACTTCTAGAAGATTGTATCCATATCTTATCTGTAATCTCCTACTTTAGCAGTACTATTTCTTGTATTTCAGAAGTGAATATTCTTATAGCCTTTGATTTTGTTATGTAGACCGAAGATGTTGTCCAAATAAAGGATAAAATTTTATTTAGTGTGTTATTTATTTGGGACTGACTGAATAATTTCAAATGCTTCACAATCAAATTTTCGTTTGACATTTGAAACATTTAGACAGGAGGGCCTCGAATGGTGCTGATTCTTTTTTCAGCCAGTGTGGCCGCTCATTGTGAGCCGTTGTGGGTCCTGTATAAGATAAACTCTAAAAATAAAAACATATATATACTATATATTTATATATATCGTAATATATAATATAATATATTATATATTATATATTTATAATATATACTATATATAATTCTCTTTTATATATATATTAGTAGATGTGAGAAAGTGAGGAGATGAAGAA
>JABUQX010006964.1:0-12500 GCA_015478945.1 Trachelipus rathkii
ATTGATCAGATGTTTTATACGTTTTTAAGCCAAAATCAGCAAGATGGCACTTATAATTGATATCAATTGATTTACGTCCTTTTGAGACTTCGTTCATATGATGATAAAGTTATTTAATTTTTTAACATTGGTGTTTTAAATGAAAATTAGACTTTGCTTTGTTATTTAGGGTTTATTTTGTCTGATGTGACACGGTTCCAAGGTCAAATTGTCAGAAAATTTGTGCTAGTTTTGATGAGATGATTTCTATCTAAATTGCATGCTGCTGTGTCAGTAAGTAATATTGTTTGTAAAATGCTGGACTTCACAGACTGCTAATTAATGCCTAATGACTCCTCCCATATTCGGCAAAGGTTTACATAATTCGGCTCATTGCTGCCTGATTGCTGATTTGTAAATAAAAACTGTCGCATTCAGGCAGCCTAACCCAAGCCCATCATTCAAAACAATATTAAAATATTTTGTTAAAAAATATTTTTTATTCCCGAATAGAACTATCGGCGCACGGTGACTCATCGGCACCCGCGACATACCTCGATAAAAAGAATAACTTTTAAAAATAACGAATTTTTTTATTACTGCTGAGTGAGCGAGAAAAAAATATAAAAAGAATTATTGTTAATGTATTTTAATAATTTCTAATTATAATAATATGTACAATTTTTAAATTAGTTTTAATCTTACTTATACCTGTACATTAATCCGTGACAGAGAAAAGATGAGACTGTGTAGCAAGGCGTGTCACACGAACCCTGCTCAATGGGGGAGGTATGTGATTGAAGAGCTTCAGAAGAGCAGTGTCCTCTATAAAGCAGAAATATCAGAGTGAGCGCAACAATTCGACTGATAATGACGAAAAAAACTCTAGATTCACGCATTTGAAAGAGAGGCCAGTGTGAGTGGAATCCCCACTCCAGATGCGGCGAGGCATAATTTTATAGGGTGGAACGGGAACGACTTCCCATCAAAACAGATGAAAGTAACCGGAGGGTGGCGTGAAAGAAATTTTCTGAATGCGGCCTCAGAAACAAACAACGCCAACCCTTTAGAAGCTTGTTTAAAAAGGAGAAGCAATAGGGGAACCTTTCCCCAATCTAAGAATGATCACTAGGAAAGAAAAAACCCCAAAGAATATTAAAGGACAGAAGAAGTTTAAGTTATGTTTTTTCAAAGAAGATGTTATACTGCTGGTGTGAAAGATTATGTGGAGTTGAAAGATGGAAGAAATTGAGTTATTGAGTAATTATTGAAAACAGCTTTTAACGCAACGCCGAAGACGAAATTTGGAGAAATATCAGATGCTAATTGATAAGATTGCCCTTATAACGTCGACAGGAGACGGTGTAGAAGAAGGACGTCTATCAAAATGAGTGGAGTAGTAATGAAGGGTGAAGTCTCAGCATATGAGTGGAGGATAATGTGATGAAGTAGATAGAGCGGAGGCTCTCCACGAACGAACCGAGCAAAATGATAGTAGAAAGGACGCCTCTAGGGATTATATTGGACAAACAGAACGGTATGAAGTTTGCACCACTCAACTCTCTCACCATATATAGGAAAGAGTCGAGCGGAGTGAGAATCAGCTATTAGTGGCTATATCATGTCAAAATACCGAAGGAATGAGGATCAAGAAACAGAAAGACCTCACACCAAAGAAATCGCCGGTAGAGTGGGGAGCTTTCGCAGCTTACAGGAAGCCGTACTAGAAATCAGGTATAGCAGATTAGAAGAAATGAGATGTCTTCAAATCTTCTCGCTAGCATAAGAATTCGCAACTGATATTAAAGAAACAGAAGCTATGAGTAGATTTTGCGATGGTTTGGAGGGTTGAGAATTGGTTCCCTCTTTTTTGTACAGGAGCACACATTTCCAGCAAGAAGGGAAAGTCAAAGTTACTAAAGGCAATGAGACCCAGAATAATTTAAAAAACAAAGGCAGCAATGCAAGCTTGAAAGCCAAGTTATGGAGAACTAAAGGAGTAATTACCACCAAAAACTGTACACCTCCGTTATTGGTTAAGCTTTGACAAAGAAGCAGAAATACACCTTTTGAGAAAATTACAATATTGGCTACACCTCATGTTGGAAGGAGGTGGCGAAGAAGGAATAGCCACCTGGAACGTCTAAAGGTGGAAATAGAGGAATCGTGACAAGTGGGCAGTTCAGAGGTCTTAGGTTGATATTAAACTTGGTTGATCCGGAAGAAAATCATAAAGTAGGGCAAGAGGAAGAAAGCAAAAGCTAAAGAATTAATACATTTTGAAAACATGTCAGAAAGGAACATGAGAAGGAACCAGTTAAGGATTGGTTGCATTTTCCTACGATTAAACAGAAATTTTTTTAGTTGTTTGGAGTATGTTTTTTTTTCGCGTATTCTTGGGATGAAAATATACGTTTGCAAATGGTTTTCTGGTTTGAAAATTGGAAGTATTCCTAGGAGCGTGTTTTGTGGCTTAGTAACACCCACGAACAAAACAGGGAGTTAACTTAATAGGTTTAGGTTGAAAGGTGAAGATCGTGAGGTGAATCCCCCTCCATGCCAGATGATGAGGTTTAGAGTAGGAGGAGGTGATGTTTCGAGAAGTTCAGAAAGTGACAAATTAGATTTTTAAACCGGATTCTGGAATCTCCCTGCTGGCTCAGAGAGCAAATAACAGGTTGTAAATTGTCTAAAATAGTAAAGAAACCGAATCAAAGAAAGTACTTACACGTTTGCAGTTTTGTTTTTTGCAAATCATTAAATTTATATTTTTATATTTTTTCAATGTTTTTAGAAAGTGAGTATATGGAATAACTATAGAAGCTTTAGGCTGAATTGTTTTAAGATTTTGATAACTTCTACGACAAAAATAAAGATATTACTAAAGATCTCCACAATAATCCAAATATTCACAGACAAGTTTTTCCCAAATGGTATTCAGGGCCAAAGGCGTTCATTGATACTAATTATATAAGAAAAAATAAAAAGAAAGCTCGGAGACGTTATGAACCTGAACCTGAATAACGTTAACCTGAATCTGCTGAGAACATACCAATGAAGCACCTCAAGAAGCCTAAAACACATATGGGAATAAAATTAATGAAGTGGCTTCACAAATCATTGCGTGAACACTTGGTCAAAGCGAGAGTCAAAGGATTCAGAAAGGGGGCAATCCATTTACAAAGAAAGTTCTACCAGGAACTCCATAACAAAGATGGCTTTTTTGTCCAATCTGTAGCCATGTTAAATGGTAGTTCATTTTTAGCCTATGACAAATTAGGTGAACAGTCTCCTGGAGTTAATTTGTACTTAAGAATATCTCCTTTGTTATAAGCGAATATTTCTCAAGAAAAATTTGTAATTGTTACTAGAAGACATTAGCAGTGTGATAGGAAAAAATAAGAAGAAGTACATCTGATTGTTTTATTAATCAATAAGATATTCGATATAATTTAAAAAGTAACAAACTATATTATAGATTTGATTGAAAAACGAAAAGAAAAGGCACAAAATAATAATACAAGTTAATGTGGTTAATTCAGCGTTAATTTACAAACAGAGAATGCAAAATAAGAGAAGAAATTATGGAAAATATCTGTTCTACTGGATACAGGAACATGCAAAAACATAGAAGTTCAAACTAAAGCTTTCCAGCTTATGAAATAATCTTAATGGATTGAAGTATTTATAAGGTTGTCAGCAGATAAGATAATTATAGTAACTGATAACTTTGATGTGATTTCAAAGAACCTTTCTTGCACTGTCGACAATTAGATGGAATATTAAACGTTCGTTGGAAAATTGGTATCCTAATCCTAAGCTTTGTAAAACACTCATTCATTTAAAGGTTATATAAGTAATCTTAAAATCAACGGCATACCTATGTCTGTAAATCCTTGGGAAGATGATGGAATATTACCTTTTAAATACTAAAACATCAAAATTTACTCTTCTACTAAGGAAATATCTGCTGTAAAATTTTGGGGGAATAACTACGCAAGGTTTCAGCCTAAAATAAATTACAAAGATAAACCATATTTAATTTCTATTAATTTCAAACCTAACAGTCCTAAATTTGGTACTAGATATTAAAGATTTTCATAATTATATCAATAGCATTGCTCCCTTTATAAAATTCACAATTGAGTACCCTACCAACAATCAGATATCTTTTCTTAACATATTAATTAATTGGACTAATCCACAGAACCTTAACTTTTCAATTTTTCGTAAACCAACATATAATCCAAAATACATTCATTGGTACTCGAGTCATAGTTTACATATTAAAAAAAGGAATAATCACAACTTTAGCATTACGTGCATATCAAATATGTAGTAACCATACTAATTGCCAGTAGAAATAGATAACTTGAAAGACGAACGTCTGTGTTAGTCAAGCTTAAAGCTTATCCGGCCAAGCGCGCATGGTATTCATCAGACGTTTAAACAAGCCAGGAGAATTTTCACAAGTAGAGAATAATCATAATAAAGAAATGAGAAGAGTAATATAAATACCATTATCACCATAGATATAATTCATAGCATTTATTTGTTTAAGATACAGATTGTAAATTTTTATAATAGTGCAAAGATCCTTAAACATAGTAACTAATATAATAACTCACTAAATAAAATACTTAAAACCAAACTTAATAATATTTGTAAATCAGCTTAAACACCATACACTTGTATAGGACTGTAAATACTATAGTAGTATAAACAGTTATAGAACAGATCGACGCCTATATCAACACAATAATATGACATTAGACACCTTCAATAGGAGAATTCTGCCGCAATTGGATATCCGTCACACATCCGAACGTTGACAAACAGGCCATTCAATCGCACTAAAAATTAGTATATCAATTAAAAAACAGTTAATAAGCCAATAAATTTTAGAAAGCTGGTACGAAGCATATTTATAAAAAATGTCAAAAAACCTTTCACAGAGGATTAAAGGAACTTTACTTTATTACAACACAATAAAAGAAGTTCATTAAAAAATCAGATCTGTTTGGCGACTTATATAAGAAGAATGGAACGTCTTGCGAAACACAAGCAGAACCAACCATAACCATCACAAAGTTGAAAATAGAAAAATCATTGGCAACTTGTCAATTGCCTCTTCCGAAAATTCGAACAAGAGGCGGGGAAGATTCTGCGAAGCTAAGAACCTTCAGGAGGAGTACCTACATAAGTATTTATATAAATAATAGATAACAAATATGATAATCATTCAGTGTATATAATTTTCAAAAAAAGGTGATTGATATTAAGGGTGCTACTGCAACTAAATACCAAATCTAAAGAGCGAGAAAACATAGCTTCTGTAAAATCTAACTATATACGGTTCCTATATAATATATATATATATATATATATATATATAATATATTACTTATATATATATTACTATATTCTATATAATAATATATATATTCATATGTGTGTGTTGTTTGTGGTGTGTGTGTGTGTGATGTGTGTTGTGTGTGTGTGTGTGTGGTGTGTGTGTGTGTGTGTGTGTGTGTGTGTGTGTGTGTGTTGTTGTGTGTGCTATAATACTGCGCGGTGTGTCACTCCGATTAATAACTTTGTAAAAATTTTAATTTATGTTCGTACTTATGCTAAGATTTGCGCGAGCAAAATTTTAGCATAAGTCGAAAGGAAATAATATGTAAACCCGTCCTGTTGAGATACTCTTCAGTCAGATTAAAATTAACAATTATTAAGAATCAGAAGAAATAAATCTCACTGAAGATACTCTCTCCAGAATCCCCCAAACTTCAAAACACAACTTTCGGCAAGGGAGGTAAATTTTTTTAAGTCCGCGACTCCGAATCTTGAGTGCAAGTTTTCCAAAAAGAAGAGTCGGGAGGGAGGTAGACGCGCTGGAAAGTCCGTGACTACTAATTCGCCTACGAAGAAAGAGTATCTCAACAGAAGGGACTTTGTTACAACTTTACTTTACTTTCATTGAACATCTTTACATTTGTTAAATAAATACCTCATTTAAAATATGGATCTTTAAATTACCATCATCTCTTATTACGGTGCTTGCTTTAAAAGAACAACCAAACTAAGCAAGACTTTTTACCCTAATGATATATATATATATATATATATATATATATATATATATATATATATATATATATATATATATATATATATATATATATATATATGAATTATATTATTATATATATATAGAGTATATTATATTATATAGATTTACTACTGTGTTCGTAGTTTAAATATTACTTGTTATGTATTTATTTTACACTTGAGAGTTTTAAAGAACGCTCAAACTGAGGAGGTCAAATTATGACGAAAGCTTTTTGAATTTAATAAGCGTTCATAAGGTTTTAAAAATTAGTACCTAATAGTATTAATATGGTGTTTTAAAATTTAGTTGTAAGAGTTTTTAACTTTCGATAAAAATATGTTGTGCAATAAAACTACTCAAGAATTTGATACAGTTTTAAAATCCCCCAAAAATGCTCAAATAAGAACGAGCCACAAAACATTAACTGAAGAATAACCTCTCAAGGGTGTAACCTAACAAGTATATATATATATATATATATATATATATATATTATATATATATATATATATATTCTATATATAAGTATATGATATATATATATAATGGAGAAAGTCTAATTTATAGACCTTTTTAACGGTACTCGTTAGCCCCCAAAAAAATAGTACAGGGTATCTCTTGGACATTATAGACTTTCTTGTATACGGGATTGGTTAATTTAGGTTTATATAGTATATTATACTATATATATATCATATATAGATATATCTAATTATATATATACTATAATATATATATATTTATTATATATATATAATATTATATAGTTATATATATATATATAGTATATATATAATAATATATATATATAGTAATATACTTATTTTAGGATTAATTGTTTGTTAAAAAAAATTTTTAACTAAAGACTACCTAAGGTGTAACGCAGAGATGGCGGACGTCGGGGTCTCTCGGCTTCCGGGGATCGACAATGTGGACTATTATTCCCCCTCCAAGGAGAGTCCCTCGGACAGCCCTGCTCTTTTGATATTTGGGTATCGCTGGGATTCCTCCGCTCCTCCCCTACTGGGTATGCAGAAAACGTCCACCACTCTGTTCCGTCGGCTCGAGCCCCTAATTTGCCGTGTAATACCTTTTACAATAATATATATATGATATATATATATATAGTATATATATAATATATATATTATATATATTATTTATATATATATATTATATATATAAATATATATATATATATATATATATATTATATATATATTAATAGCATAAACCAACCTAAATTATCAATGCTAAACTTAGAAAATCTATTATGTTTCAGCCATCGAGATACCCAGTACTATTTTTGGGGGGTAACGATACCGTAAAAAAGGTCAATAAATAGAAAAAACAATTACTTTACTTGTCGAGCTCTTGCAATGGCGTCGAAAAACAGTTTTTGGCAGATTGGTAACAATTTATAAATAACTGCTTATAACAACTATTTAAAAACTTTTACTTGAACACTTTTACTTACACATATTTTTATGAGACTTTTTTTTTATTTAATATCCATTTTATTTGTAAATACACTAATAATATCATTTCCATTTAAAAAAAACTGTCATTTGTCAGAGACCACAGTAAATGCGTCTACTCAAACCAAGTTTCACCTTAACACTAAAAGATTTTTAAGACCGAAATCGGTAAATTCGGTACAAATTTCCTTACGCAGCATGAAGCAAGACCTACAAAAAGTTTAGTATATTTTCGAATTATAACTTCAAAATACTATTTCCCTATAATTTTTATATTACTTTTTTATATTTACTTCATTTATAATAAATTAAAATTTAAAAATTTACAAATTTAGATAAAAGGTCAATAGCTATACTTTGTCATATACTATATATATAGTATATTATATATGATATATATATATATATATATATATATAATATATATATATGATTATATTATATATATATATATATTACATATATATATACTATATATGTGTGTGTGTGTGTGTGTGTGTGTGTGTGTGTGTGTAGGTGTAGTTGTATGTGGTTTGTTTGTTCGCATTAGTCTATCAATTTAAACATTGAAAAGCAGAATATTGGGGCACGTGGGACGGATGTCGGAGAAATTTGGAGGAAGGGGAAGAGTCAAGTGTAGAGGAACGCTTCACCACGCCTCGTTCATTCACTTTTATTCAATCTGATCTCGCGCAAGAAACTAGATCGAAACAAATATGCGCAAAATTTTTTTTTTTTACAACTTCTGTTTACGGCCTAAAAATGTTTATTTTTATTTAAACTTTCGTTTGATATAAACTACATTTAATAATTTGCACAATTAACGTGTCTCCGTTAAGTAACCTTTACACACACACACACACACATATATATTATATATATACTATATATTCATATACGTTATATATATATATAATATATATATTATATATATATATATATATATTATATATATATATATATATATATATGTGTGTGTGTGTGTGTGTGTGTTTCTAGAAACACAAATTGTTATGGTAATTATTAAACGCTTAAATAATTTTAAAAATTTATTTGAACAAAATAAAAGAGAAGAAAGAGCTAAAAGGAATTGTTTCGGTATAATATTAATATTGTACCCTCAAAATGAACTTAATTAAATAAAATTTATTGTCGACGGCTAGTAAATGGCTTGTAGTAATTGGCTAGTATTAAATGACTAGTAGTAGTAGTAGATGTTTGGTAAATAAAATTTTCTTTATAGGCATTTTAACGGCGGTGAACGAAAAACAATGAGAATGCATATTTATAATAAATTATTAATATTATTATTATTATTATTATTATTATTATTATTATATATATTATATATATTGAAAATAATGTATATTTCGATTTGAATATATATATATATATATATATAAATATACTATATTATTTATATATTATATATATATATATATATATATATATATATATATATATATATATATATATATATATATATATATATATATTATATATATATATATATATATATATATATATATTGAGACAAATTAAGGAAACCTCAATCAACCAAATTTTCATCTTTTTTTGTTACTTCAGCATTTTTAAGACTTGGCTGTAGGGTTGCCCGACTTGTTGGCGCGGTGCGGTGGCGTGGCGGTGGCAGTGAGAAAAAGTTACTGTTTGTCCGGCTCTGATGCACGACCTTTGGTGATATGGCGGTAAAAACTCCGATGCTCCGGGACTTCCAATAGTTTGACAACAGGTAGATAAACTTTCTCAGAAAAGCGAACCGGTAATAAACTAACTCTTTTGTTGTTTGATTAAACAGGAAAGCATTCCTGCAGCTAATTCTTATAAAAAAGCAAAGAATCGTTTGCTATACTTTTGACAGCTCACCAATATACTCGCATATATATTGAAACGGAGCGTTTTCTTCAAATTGAAATTTCAACCTGCTTATGAAACATTTGCAACATATGGAAAGAAGGATTTTAACAAATAACACTTTTTCATAAAATATATTTAACAAAATAAACACTTAAACATTTTAAATCTTTACCTTTCACTATATCTTTATTCTTTATCTTTACCCTTCACTAAATTCGTTTCCAAAATTTAACAACAATGTTAATTCAATAATTTCGCTTAAAAAGTTTCACATAAAATATCTTCAAAATCGTATCAGTTCACAAAAAAAAGTTCACCACTTACAATGCCTTTAACCCTATTTCCTGAATAAACTTATTCGGCTCGCAACCTTTCGCGCACTGACCCGAAGAATCCTTCCAAGACACTTGATCAATCAATCGAGAAGACGTGTAACCAATTCCCAATTCACAAAACTTGCCGGCCTGTTCACGCTCCCCAATTAAATGACTGCAGCGCTAATTGTTCACCGAAGCCAAAGTTCGTCCATTCAGTTTATAGCCCAGATTCGTCTCAGACCTAACTCCAATTCCCTAGAAAGCAATAATAAATGACTCAACAAATGTTCTTCCAAAAAAAGCACTATAAACCTTCCTAGTAAAAAAATGCTATTATAAGTAACCTTTTTATTTAAGTTTCTACTTACGTTTCTAACGGGTTTTCTTTTTCCTCTTTCAAACTATTATTTGCTTGCTTATTTATTCCGACTTCCACATTTTCCCACTTCTTAACTTGTCTAATTTATCTTATAATTTCTACTCTAAATTTACCTCATTCTATTACGTATTTACTTGGTTATATCCTATTATAATATGAGTGAGTGTACAGGCACAATAACTTCTCACAAAGATGCTGCCAGGCCAGGTTGAATCAACTCGCGGGCTGTACCTAGACTAAAACTGGTAGATTAGCAAATTATTATAGAGATATGGACAATCAAATCATATTTAAAATTCCAAATTCGTAAAGAAAAGAGAACACCACGTTGCTATCGAAAGTATGTGGTTCAGCAAGATTGTAGGCCAGCCTGTTGTTGGGAGAAGCTGCTCCAAGTGGCGGAAAAAAATGATGACGGACGACGACTAAGTCATAACAATCAGCAAAGAGATGGTGGATGTACTAAAGAATATGATTATGGCCAAATTAGCAAGGGGAGGGAGGAGTCCCTGACATAAAGTGTCCATGCGTGAGAGAGGTCTGGTGAATGCAAAGACGAGTCAAGGTTGTTTCTTGGAGGCGTTTGCCTCGGAAAGCAGAAGATCAATTACTTAAAAGAGGCTTAACCCCAGATAGTTTGACTTCGTTGTGGTCGGAAATTCAACATTCCAGCTACCATTCTCTGAATTCCTGGTAGAGACTGGGGGTGAAGTCTGAAGAGGGAAGGAAACCCCGTCGTAAAATGAGTGAAAGATAGCTGGAGGCGATACTTTGATCAAATGTAGCCATCTTAGCTGTTCTATCAGCTGCTTCGTTGTCAGCCATCCTAACATTGGATGGGATCCACAACAACGTAACCGGTTTCTTTCTAGCTTGAAAACCTTGGAGAAACCTTTGGATAATGAGTGTCAGAGGGTTCTTTGGATAATGGACATGAAGGGCACTGCGAGAATCTGAGAAGGTTAAAAAGGATTCCTCATTATTGAGAGGGAGAATGCGAGAAATAGCCATTAGAGCTGCAAAGAGCTCCGCTATGAATGTTAAGGCGAAGAGAGAGAAAACCGTCGAAGAATCACCACCACTGGCTATTTTTGAATCTCCAGTAATAAATCGGCGTGAAATCCTTATGAACCTCCAAGTGGGACAAAGTTGACGCTCGAAGAGCTGATAGATGATTATCAGATTTGGCAGAGACGATTTGTGACGACAGAGCTAAACCTACTAGGGGAGAAGGAAATAGCCATGGGAAGGGGTAAGTCTCATATGAGAATAACAATACTCTATGTAGAGGTATATGCAATTTGGTGAAACAGCTATACACTATCTCCGCAAAAAGCCAGCAATTCAGCTGTTGGGGTACCTTCTCTAAAATTGGCAACAGGGCTGAAGTGGAATGAGTTTGGTGTTGAAGGAATGTAGAGCACATAATGCCCTCTTTACGAAGAGAAAGAGGAATCACGTTGGATTCCACCTCTAGGCTCTCTATAGAGGAGGAATGGATACACCAGTCTCGAGTCAAAGGCCAGTATTTTGAACAAGATCTAGCGTGGGAAACAAAGTAGTTGAAGATTGTCCATACATGACACTCCTGTAGTCCAGTTTGGGCTAAACGAGGGAAGTGCTTAGGAGCAAACTGAACTAGTCATCAGTCCCCCAGGACTTTACCTAGAGATGACTCAGAAGGTCAAGCGTTTTGTAATATTGATCCTTCAGTTGTGTGACTGTGGTGCTTAGGAAAGTCGGTTGCCCAAAAGGAGTCCGAGGAATTTGATTTGAGATACCATCGGAATGGGTGTTCCATATAAGAGGAGCTCAGGTTTGGTAATGGGATGATAACCCCTCCCCCGGAACAGCATAACCATTGTCTTGGATGGAGAGAAACAAAAGACATGTGAATCATACCATGCAGCGATTTTATTAATTGCCAACTGGAGCTGACGCTAAAGATGTGAAATCCGGAACCGGAGATGTAAAGAGTTAAGTCATTCATATACAAAGTGCATTTGACAGGATCGGAAGTGGAAATAGCTATGTCATTAAAAGCTATAGCAAAAAGTAAGACGCTGAGGACGCTACCCTGGGGAACCCCTTGTCCAGCTCAAGGGGTCTGGATAAAACAGCAGAGCAGCAACTCGGATGTATTTGTCAGTGAACGGTCAGGCAATGAGCTGTGGTAATTGGCCTCGTAGCCCTGGAGAGTACATTCTAAGGAGAATACCTGTCCTCCACGTGGTGTCGAATGCCTTTTCCAAATCAAACACCACCCAAGCACGATATTATGGCTAGAGAAGGCATCGCGAATGCATGATCGAGGCGAAGCAGAGAATCTTCCATAGAACGGAGAGGCCGAAACCTGA
>JABUQX010006964.1:17500-30000 GCA_015478945.1 Trachelipus rathkii
TGGTTTGATTTGAGCAGCTAATTTTTTCACTTTTGAAGCAGATTAATATATTATTATATAATATATATATATCCTAATATATATAATATTATATATATATATATATATTCATAATTATAATAATATATATATATAGTATATTAGTAATTATATAATATATATATATAATATATTTATATTAATAGTAGTTTTATGATACCCTCATATATATATTATATTATATAATATTATATATATATTTATATATTATAATATATATATATATATATATATATATATATATATATATATATTATATATATTATTATATAAATATAGTATAATTAAAATCCTAATTTTTAAATATATTACTTACGCGTATGTGAAATGGTTTTTACTCAACTACTAAAAGCTGTGTTAATGCTTTTTTGGAACGATCATAAAAAGTGAATTTGTGGATTTCTTTCAAATGGACGCATGACGGTATCCAAGACCTCGATGAACTGACAGTTGTTGTCCCGAAACAGTTTGTCTTCATCCACAGTGTTTAACTCACAGTAATTTCTGTAAAAGAAAATGGTAAAGATATCAGATATCAATTAAAATTTTTGCTTACTTTTTTTTTATTCGTGCATCGTAGCAATGTTATGTATTATATATATATATATATATTAATATATATATATATATATACTATATATATATATATATGATATATGTATATATAATTATATTAATATATATATATATATATATTTATATATATTTATACATATATATATATATATGCACATATATGTATATATAGATTATGTGCAATATAAATTAAAATTGAAACTAACCTGTTTTAAAGTTGATCAGGTTGACGAGTTATGCTGAATAACCATCCATAGTGGGTATCGTATCAACCTGGATAAAGTGCTAATGACCCAACCTAGTATTCGTAGACAACATTGGGTAACCGTATGTTGTTGGCGCGCGTGGGTATTGTAAAGGCGTAGTAGACAAACTTCTGGCGACGATGCGAAATCTGACATCATATTATTATATATATATATATTATATATATCTATATATCTATAATTATATTATATTATATATATATATATATTAAATATATATATATCATATATATATATATATATATATATATGATGTTTATATATATTATATAGTATATACTAATATTATATTATATATATATTATTATTAAGCATATATAAGTAGTTTCAACCTGGCATAAAAAAAATAAAGATTGATGTTTTTTTTAACCTAAACTGAATGATCCTTTAAACCAATTAAATATTAAATATTTTATATTTGTTGCACAATTAAACATCGGGAAACACACCTTTCTTATTGTATATTAAATAACAATCCACATAACAGAGTTTTTATTTTACAAATTTCTTCTCTCTTAAAACGATAGTATCTATATTTATTTGATAATTTTGTAATTCAAACTGTTAAAAGAATCTTTACGGACATTCGTATTTAATATAAGCTTATTTAAACAGCTAAAACAAGGCTTTAGTTTTGCCCATTAACTAAATCCATTTGATAAATAACATCAAATATGGATATTTTTTGTTACAGTTGAACTATTAATTCTATTAGTTGTATCGATATGTGAACGAGAACAAAGTCCTTTTAATTTAAACTATAGCTTGTATGTATTTTCTAACTAAAATCCAATGTTATATTTGAGCTAATTATCTTATCGTTATTCCCCAGAATGTCCATCATTAGATGGTGGTAATTGTAGCGTCCTGAACATTGCAGAAACCGTTGTGGTGATGATGATTGCGAAAGTGAAGATTAGATAGTAAAAAGATGAGGATTGTTTTCACTAAGGCGAAACTTTTGTATCTTATGATGGATGAGAATCAAGTACATATAAATTTTTTGGCGTAATTCTGCTAAAGTAGTATAGCATACTTCGCATTGTCAACTAGATAGTTATGAAGTGGTCAGAAGAATAGAAATAATTTCTTGTTATAGCACCAAATCCTCTGTTGATTTTATTAATAATTTCATAGTTACAATGCTTTGGTCATACAAGTTTTTCGATCATCTTATAGTTATCTTTTTTTTTCTTTTTTTTTTTTTTTTTTTTTTTTTTTTTTTTGGACTTGTAGCAGTTTTTTTAAGAACTAAGAAAACTCTTTTAATGCTAAGTTAATAAAAAATCGTAATATATTGGCAAATATATTTGCGTATTTAAGAATAAGTAGTTACATTATGTGCTCTCTTTTTTTATAACAAAAAAAAAAAATTGAAATTCTACTTTCCAAAAATTGAAATAGAAAAATAAAGAAAATTTACTTTGGAAAGTATTTCACAATTAAAGAGTTCTGGATTAAAGAAAAATTTAGGTTCAATATTAGTTACTTCCTGATACAAGAACTACTTACCATTTTAGATAAGATTGAAAATAAGTTGGAACAAATGAATGCTGACACTTTATATTGAACTTTTTTTTTTTAAGGTAAAAGAAGATTTTAGCTCGGAAGAAATGATAATCCCTTCCTCTATGGTCAAAAGTAAATAAATAGATAAAAAATAAAGTAATATTCTATTATATTTATATATATATATATATATTATATAATCTTATATAGTATTATGATATAAATATATATATTTATATATATTTACTATATCTATATATATATATATAAAATATAAATATTTTCTACATATATACTATAAATAATATAATATATATATATTATATTTACCAAAGCGAAAATTCTTGCATTAATATACTAATACAGGAACACAATTTTTATCTTGGCAACCTTTTATCACTAAGGTTGCAAAATAATGTTTCCAAGAAGTAGCCGTGGATTCTTTCCTGATTGCGAGAGCCCCGTTTATCTTATCTTAGTTAATCTATATCGTTGCAAGGACCTTATCGCCCCATTTATCAAGAACAACATTCAAATCTGAGATAGACCAAGATCCATCCATCTTTTGCAGAGAAATCAGTCTAAGGCTAAAACATATATTAATACAATCCTTCACAGTCTATAATTTTAGAATGTACAGAACTTCAGCCAACGTGGTTGGTGTTCTTCTTTTCACATAGATGCAACAGAAGGCAAACTAAGTCAAAGGAAATTTTCTTACTATTTTTTTCAATGATGGGGAATCTCCAGACACTGGTGATACCCATATTTTTCCAGTCATTTCTGAGCTGTATTAATCTGTTCCTGTTTCTGTTTTCCAACTTCTTTGTATATTATATCTAATACCTTGAGGTACCCTTCAAGACACAACTATGGATTAATCGTAATGTCCAATCTGGGTTGGATTGAGGTTATTTAGATTCTCCTCTTCTCTACCCTTTATATACTGCTATAATATACTATATAATTATATATAATATATAATATATAATATATTATATATATTTATTATATATATATATATTATATTATTATATATATATATATATATATATATATATGTATATCTATATATTATATATTTATATATATATAGTAATAATATATATATATATATATTATAATATATATATATATATATATATATATATATATATATAATATATATAATATATAATATATATATATATATATACTTTAATATATATAATTAGTCGATGTCGCATGCCGTATACGAAGATGCTAAGATTCTAGCATTCTCGCATGGAAGAAACTTCACAACTATGAAGATATTACTAATTTAGTATATATAATATATATAGTATATATATTATATATAATATATATATACTATATACTAGTAATATATATATATATTATATATATATATATATATATATATATTATATATTATATATATATTATATAGTAATATATAATATATATATATACAGTGGCGCGTATCCAGAAATTTTTTTTCGGGGGGGCCAAACAAAAAATCGTTCTTTAATATATATATATATATTATAATATATATATATATATATATATTATATTATACTATATATATATTATATATATATATATATATCTTATATATATATATATATATATATATAATTCTATAGTATATATTATCATCTATGTATATATATATATGAGAAACATATTAAATTCGAAGAAAAAAAAGGGAAGAAATTTATATGAATTAGCTAAAATCAATACTTTCCTAAATTGTTAATTTAATGCCTGCATTAGAGTGAGCGAAGTCGAGATAAGATCATTCCATATTTATTTAATAATTTTCGGATGTGTGTAGAGGAGGACAGTAAAATACGTCTCTCATCTTCAATTATTTCTCGAGTAGGCCTTCAGAAGTCTATGTTGAAAAGCTTCTTTCTACTAAAGCATTAAACACGGTAAAATTGCCAGTATTTGCCACAAGATGTAAATATTTGGAATTGTGATGCGAACAAGAAACTAGTCCATCTTTGCGGTTTGTTGAAGCACCTGTGCTGTGATCCTATTTGCAACTTCCATATAATCCATTCTGCCTTTTACTAAATCTTCGTTTGAGCTATCGAGATCTCCTTGTTAAATATTACACAATCTTTTATCTTCTCATATGACACATTCACCCGTTTCGTATGACAATTGCAAGGAAAATTTAAAAAAACCTCTCTCCTAATGCTGAATTAGATCATCAAAAATGGTATAAAAAATGAATGTGCGATAATAAGTCTGTGGTTCGGAAGTTAGCGAATGCTTGGGTCTGTATTTTTGAATTTGTTAATTCTTGAGTACAGCAATTTTAATACTTAGGTTCATTCAGATGCGCTTACACATTCTTCAAAAATCGCTGAAATTCTAAATGTTGCATTTTCTCTGATGCGTTTCAAGTTTAGTTTTACACTCAATGGACTTTACGTGATTTGGTTCTGCACAGCGACGAATTTAATATAACATATTAATTTAACTTCTGCCTTTTATATTATTATTATAATATTTATTATTACTATTTTTAGTCGTCTGAGAAAATGTTACGGTAAATTTGCTTTGCTCATTCCGTGACCGTTAATTTAAAATAATATTTTTCTTAAACATTTTCTAAATCTTTTTTTTTATTTTATTTTTCTTAGAAAAGTTAATTTTATTTAAAGTACTAAACACCTGTATGTATAGTAGAATAAAATTGTTGCACCAGTTAAATTAGCTGCACATGCCATTGCACTTCATTTTATAAATTTATAAATTTATTTACATAATTAGCAATAACTAGACAATTAGTCTCGTTACCGTGACTTAAAATAATGAGAGGAGAATAAGCGAATTTCCAACAAATCCTCCGATAAAGTTGGGTGTTGAAACAACATTTTCTTAATGTCGATGCAGGAAGCGCTTTTGATACTAGAATTTTTAAAACAATCAATAGTAATTTTTTTTAATTTACGTTATTATAAATAATAATAAATTAATACTAATAATAATGAATAATAATAATTATTATTATTATATTATTATTATTATTTATCTATTATTATTATTATTATTATCTATTATTATTATTATTATTATTATTATTATTATTATATGTATTATTATTATTCATTGTAGTTAGTCAGTAGTAGTAGTAGTAGTAGATAGTAGCTAGTAGTAGTCAGTAAGTAGTCAGTACGTAGATAGTAGTTAGCTAGTAGTCGTAGTTACGCCTGTAGAACCATCCAATGGCTATGGCTTCATCTAGCTTGAAAAAGTAAAGATATTCAGCATGCGTAAGTGTCGAGCCACATGGAGAAAATACATGCCACCCTGTAGAAGTATAACTAATAATAATTAAATAGATTTTAGGTCTTTATTTACAGCATATAGAATTACAAGAAAGCAAACATGTTAAATAATACTCTAAGATTTTCTTATCAATACTAATAATTAATTAATACCTATACCTTGAAGTAACCAACAACACATACAACAACACAACAACAAACAATTACAACAAATCTAATCAACACAACAAACAAACAAACCAGCATTAAAAGTAATCCAAAAACAGAAACACAACAACACACAACAATAGATAATAATAATAATGAATAATCATAATAATAATAATAATACTAAATAGATATAAATAATATAATAATAAATAATAATAATAATAATAATATAATAATAATACATAATACTAATATTATATCAATACATGAATAATATATCACATAATAATAATCGCAGATAATAATAAAGATAATACATAATCATGATAATAAATAAATATTATAATAGCAGTGAACCAGTCAAGCTTCAAATTCTTCGTATCAAAATATTCGCATAGTGTTGAGAATGATGAAACAAGTTGCCGGAGCAAAAGTGCGTAATAAATATTCTGAAACCCAGGAATCTTTTCAAGCTTCTGAAGATTCTGTATTCAAGTTCAGGTCTAGAGTACCTATGTCTAGATACCAAAAGTGGTAGAAATTTGAGATCTTTGGTCCATTCGTGTCTTCTATCTTAAAATTTTTTTTTCTAGTAGTACTCTAGTTTGATTAGTCAAAAAGTTAGCTATGAAATGTAGTTCTTTTATCTCTTCTGCTACTCTCTTCCTTGCCTTCTATCTTAAAATAATATAGCAGATGATTCTGTGAGCAGAACAATGCCAGCAATAAGAACTTATAATACTTTAATGTGTGTCAATTAACACATAAAAAAAGGCTTTAAAGCAGCTTTAAAACGTTCCTTAACTCGTGTATAGGAATGCACAGAAAAGGAATACACCCATCATCCACGCCATTTTGCAGGCAAAATTGGACAATACCTGGAAAGGTAGCGGTATCCTACGTCATAACTACAGTGGCATAAGCCCCAGATCTCCACAACAGACGCAACACCCACAATTCAGAAAACCTTTTACAAGAAATGGTGCAAAGCAACCATCATTCGCAAGAATGGTTCAGTCCCAGGGAGACGAACGCCATTACTATGATGAAGAGGAAGAGTTCCAACATGAGGAACAGCAAAATCGTATCCAAACTCAAACACAGAGAGAGGACGAAAATGAACAAGAGTTTAACGCCTTGTATTTTTAGATACGAGAAGACAAAATCACCCCCAATCTGAGCTTCATAAACACTCCCCCCACCCCTTTAGAGTTGGTTATGCTGTAGATCCTCATAATCGGATCAACACAATAGGTATCTCTCCAACCTCAAGTCGCGTTTCTTTCAGATCCGATGGCACTTCTACTGCTGGTCAAAACGATCCAGTTGATAGTGCTATCCACTGTTGTCTTAACATTATCATTCCGGAGAATGATAACGTTAAGACTCTCACCTACAAATATCTCTTCGATGGCACTACTATTGATCAAAACTATCCGGTAGAAAGTGCTATCCAAGGTTCTCAATGATATCATTCCATAGAATGATAACATTGAGACACCCACTTGCAAATATTTTTTTTAATAGCATTCCTAATGATCAAATGGGCTCGTTAGAGAGTGCTGTTCATTCCCATGGTTGTAATAATTTTAACAAATAATTTTAACAAAGCTCAAAACGAGTTTTTTAATGGTTATGATGATATTGAAAACACACAAGGTATAAAACAGAAAGTACTCTCACCCCCTCCCATCACCATTTCCTCTTATGCACAGGTAAACGCCACATACGTTAATACCATTTTGCACTCTGTCCCCACAAACGACAGCACGATTTATCTCAATCATTCAACCCCTACACCTCTGCTTATCTCAAACTGAGATAATCGCTGTAATTCTACGCATGAATTAACAGCACCTCCTGTCCCCACAAACGACAACATGATTTTTCTCAATCATTCAACTCCTACACCTCAATTTTCTTCAAACCTGGGAAATTTTTCTACTCTACGTATGAATTAACTGTACTTCCTGTCCGCACAAACGATAGCATGGTTTCTCTCAACCACTCTCCCACATTTCCCTTTCCTACCCCAAATTTGGAAACCCCCACTGACTTTACGCATGGGATAGCATTCGAAACCTCCCTCTTTTCCGAAACTCACTCTCAAAACTCTCAAATTTCCTACGTTTCATCACACAAACTAAACTATCTTCTGCCTTCACAAATGATAGTCAAATACTACTCAATAACTCGCCTGAACCTCACCCGCTGATTGCCCAGCATACTTTCTGGAAGCAAGAATAGAGTATGAGAACAACACGCTACATAACAAGCAATGTTAACTAGACTCGGGATCAAACAGCTCGCTCTGTAAACAGTCAATCATTGTGGAATTAGAAAACACATTCCCCAATCACTTTAAAGTCAATTACTGGCTCTAAGTTTCAACAATTAGGCACCGTAATCCTAAATATGAATTTACAAGGTGAAATAATACTCATAAACTTTAAAGTCATCGCTGACGACCTTTGTGGATTCACATCACAAATCCTCTTAGGAACAAATTTTCTTAACAATCCAAAAATTAATTTTCGAACGCATGAAAACACGATTTATGCAAAAACTACCGAAAATTATATTTCCCTACCACTAACCAATGGCCACAACAGCAAAAGAGTAAAAACACACAACGAATCACGCAGAAACACCCACTCTACTCAGAAGAAATGCTTAAAGCAAACAATCTCTTAATAGACAAAGACACGCATTATAATTTATATATTATAGATAACATAGAATTATTGCCTTATTCCAAAACCACACTCTCGGTAAAAGCATTATCACTAGCACATACTTCCTCACCAGATCACTTAATTCTGAATGCGGAGAAAACACACATAGGAAAGCTCCTCTTTGCAGGAAGCACTTTAAGTTCCTCCACCAAAGAACAAGTCCTCAGACATTATTAACATGAGTGCCCCACCAAACATACTCTCTAAGAGCACTTACAAAGCAAATTCAATAATAATCTTGGACGAATCAATACAGACATGACATGTCAACTTTCCACCTCCTTGAAAGGCTTAACACACACAACTAAAAAAACACGTTCAAAACGTTAATCCAAGAAACGTTTAAAGAAAAAGAAGACGAATGCTCAATACTACAGAACCCGGACCACCTAGAAAATTTGATCAACTTATTGATGAATTACAAGGATCTCATCGCCCTGGAAGATGACGAGGCCCCTTGTGTCCCCTTACAAAATTCTCTATCACAATGAAAGAGAACGCTCCAAAGGTCCTGTACAGACCCCAGTGCAGATTACCTCATAAATATCTCACACAGATAGACGAGTGGGTCACAGCAAAAAGGATACACTAAACCTATCAGCAGCCCTCACTCCAGTCCACTACTGGTAATACCAAAGAAAATTCTTCCACCCCCAGAATAGCCGCCGATTACAGGCATATAAATGCCCATACAGTGCTGGACCGCTTTCCACTACCGTGGATAAACGATATCCTTATTACTCTGGGGAAGACCAAATTTTCACCAGCCTTGAACTTCTCGACGCTCATCACTGTCTAGAAATCGAAGAGAAAACGCAAGCGCTACTCGCTTTCCGCACACTGCACAAACAATACGCGCCCACATGGCTCAACTTCAGATTATCAAATGCCCCACCGGTATTTCCACGAACCATGGAGATGGCGTTATCATACCTCCTAGGTGACACATGTCGCGAATTTGTGGATGACATTCACATCCTCGGCGACACTATGGAAAATCACCTAGACTAGAAACTATTCGAATCATTCAGAAAGAATAAGATGAAAATAAAACTCGCTAAATGTAAATTTCTCAGAAACACCTTGCTATTCTTAGGATTTAAAATTTGTCACGCAGGTATCTCACCTGACCCAACAAAGCTCAAAACGCTAACCACATTCAAACCGCCATGAATGATACAGAAACCAGATCCCTGATGGGTTTCCTAAATTATTTCAATTACTTAATTGGAAATTACTCAGCCACTGCAAAAGCGATAGCAAAATTACTGTGTAAAAATGCAGAATTTTGTTGAGACCCAGAGCAAAAACAGGCTTTTCATCACGCTCAAAGACAAGCTACTAATAAAACCGCAATTAAAATGCCCGGATTACTCCAAAGAATTTTTTTAGCCAACACAGACGCTTCCAATTTTGGCCTAAGAGCAGTCTTGTACCAACTAGTTTATATCGACTAAGAAAAACCATTAGCCTTCATCTCAAGATTGATCTTGAAATCCGAAGCAAACTACAAAACCATAGAGCAAGAAGCTTTAGCAATAATGTTCGATCTAAAGAAGCTTAAGAACACGGTATTCGATCCAATTACAATTTTCACGGATAACCAGTCACTTATCCACCTCATTCGCCATAAGCAACTAACAGGGAGATTGGAAATATGGAATCTATTTATAGCGCATTTCAATTCCATTATCATATACAAACAAGGAAAATTGAACATAATTCCAGACTATCTCATTCGTAACCCACCCTATGCGCAAACTCTTTCGCACAGAACACTGTACTACTCACAGGAAGCATCCATTTAACAAAGGACAACATAGTAAATGAACAAAAAGTGTGCCCACGCTTGAAAATACTCTACGGTTTCGCTAAACCTGTACTCTCACATAACAAACATCTTACGTCACAAGACACTCTTGCTGGTACATACCCTCATGCCTTAATCAATGATATATTACACTACGCTACTCAATCTGGAAGATTTCTCATCCACTTCCCACACACAATGATTCACACCATCATTGAACACTCTCACGTATCTCTTGCAGCCGGTCACTGCGGCACCCAAAGAACCGAATACAGAATTCGAGAAAAATACATGTTCCTTAAATTGCATTAACTAGTCAAAGACTATTGCAACACCTGCCATTCATGCCAAAAAGTAAAAGGAAATGCTCCTAAGAATGTACATATAAAAGCATACCATCTCCCTAAGAACCTTTTTCACGCGTACACTTAATATTAGGTCCACTACCACAGTGCAAAATTACACAATGTAAATACATCTTATGATTGAAGGATACATTAACACGATATGTGGAGCTTGTCCCCTTAAAGCAACACTCAACGAAAGATATTGCACATGCAATTCTAAGAAGACAGAAATCCAGAAGTGATCATCTCTTCAACTCACTTCAACGCTTTTCAAAGAAATATGTGCACAATGGCGCATAAAAGCAATTAATATTGTCGTACGCTGCGCTCAGTCAAACAGTTGAGAGAGAGAACCTCAAAATTATCAACTATCTAACACACACTGCGTCAACGACAGTCAAAATGACTGGGGACAATATATCCCACTCACACAAACTGCAATAGACTCTACATATAACTCTTCCATCAGCAGCTTTCCACATTACTTTCTATACACATACAACAAACGCCTTCCATGGGATCTCCTCAATTACACATCGCCATTCACAAAACCACAACCACCACAAAAGCACATAAATGACTACGTCGATGAACTAGGTGAAAGAGCCCACTTGATTAGAGATCAAGCTAGAGAACAGTTGCAGAGAAACAGAGAAACAAATCCAAAAACAATTCCCTAAAGCAACAGAAATCCCAATCTCATTTTCCTTTGTAAACTTAAACTATTATATTTTTATTTTGTTTAAAGTTTTGCTAAATTTTAGTAAAAATATCAATTAATCAATAGATCAATAGATTAAACTAATCAGAAACCCACCCCTATTGGCTGTGATCTATTGATTAATCGATTAAAGTCATGATCAGTTGATTAAAGTCATAATTAAACTTAATTATTTGTATAAACATGCCTTTTGAAAAATTTAAAATTTTGAAATAATGACTACAGACACAAAAAACCACCGGAAAACAACGTTTCAGAGGCCAAAAAAAGCTACATTTTGCTGATAATACAGTCAAAATCGGCTGATAATTCCGAATTTGATATCTATTTTTAAATGGGGTTAAAATTGGGGTCAGCCCCAGCCAAAAATTGGATCTTGCCCTTAATATTGAGGTCATTTAGAGATATATGCATAGAGAACTGATTAGAATCTTTGGTCTATTATCCAACAACAAATACTGGTCTAAGGTAATGATTTCGGAGAAAACGGACATGTAGTCAAACAAGTATCAGAGATCTCGTTCAAGAACTTGGTAGGTCAGTTCTATATAAATTGCGGTGATACTACAGCGTGGAAATATTCAATAGAGATTACGTTTTAACGAGGTCAAGACATAAACAATCAGAGTATTTCCCTATTGTCTATGGGGCCTGCCAATGAAATAAGTAATGTTTCGCTGAGATGTAGACAAAGCTTTTTTTGATACCCTAAACGGAGTGGTGAATATTATAAGTCTCAGTTCTAAATATTACGGACTCACCAATTTCTCAGGTGAATAACATAATCTGGTATATTTTGTTTTTGTTATAATATTTACAAAGAGAACAAATATAATATTTAGGTAATATTATAACAGGTTAGCTAAATATTTTATTATATATTCTAATCATTACTAATACTCTACATATTAAATAGTGATTAAAAGTCTCGCATATTAGTAAGCTATCACTGTTTTTATTTATTGATTTGAAATTCAGTCAGGTTTTTTTTCCCTTTTTTTTGTCTTGAATATTTATTAATCCGAATTTTGGGTACTTACGTAACTCCGAGGATTATAAT
>JABUQX010006964.1:35000-37500 GCA_015478945.1 Trachelipus rathkii
TGATGATGCGATCAATATTTTGACTGAGAAAATTTTCCAAACCAAAATCATATTCAAAAATCTCTCTCAGCCACCACTGACAACTTTTCTTTCACAATATTTATATTCCTCAATCAATTCATTAGCAGGTCACCTCTCAGTGCTACTTTAGCAAATGTTTTTGCAAAATCATTTCGAAGTCAATATAGTGAAAAATGTCCCGACCACTACAACCTACTCATTAACAAAGGTAATGATAATTACTTGCTTATCTATTCTAATATTAACTACCTCAATCGTCTTCCATATTTTTCTGACTACATCCAACTTCCCAAGTACTAACATCAATTCACAAAGCAAGAGAGAGCGAAGAAGCAAACTCCAGCCTGGGTCTCGATTTATCTATAAGAAAACCGCCACGGACTTACTAAGCGAAATCTTACATGAGAAAAACTTTGAGCTCCTGACTGGAATGAACTTTTTCAGCACACCCCTTACTCTTTAAATGTAATGCTTCGGATCGTATATATGCCCTGCGCTACTATACTAGAGCTACCATTTACTCATCTATTCTTTACTGCATATTCGAATAACGAATTTCCGTCTCAAAACTTACTACCAATTATTTCCGTGCCGTCTCAACTATACACAAATACATAAATTATTTTTAATGACAGTCCATTCAAAATCAAACCTATTTTATCACACTTCTGTAGAAAAGAGAAAGAGTATTACTTTTGTTGAAAATTCCTATTAGACCCTATTAGTCAAAACTAAAAAAATTGACACGGAAATGTCATACATGCCCCACAACTAACATTAAACCTTCTTTTTACATCTTCTTTTAGTATATCCGTTCTCTCCTGAATCAACAAAGATAAGAATTCCCTGATGTTCTAAGGGACGTGCGCGTTGCAACACTGGTGAGAAAAATTCTGTCAGAAATGTATAGTCAACCATTCGACTAGAAAAAGATTTCTTCCATATTTTCTGAAAACATATGCAAAAAGCGTTTAGATTTTCGTAATTTTTACTAAGAAATTTTTGAGTGAGAACTGATCACAATTTTAACATGATCGCTGAACTACAAAAATTTTTCCAAGCGATTTACTGAAATACCCTGCCATAACTCATATTTTATGAATAACTTACAAATAGCACAATGTATACGAGAATTTTTTATTCTGTTTTATTGCAGATATCAAATTTTATTTTCCATATAAATCAAAATACAGACATAGTAACCAAAATATTTATTTGTCACCCAACAGTTATCAAAATATAAGTTTAAGTGTTAATGTGATTGAAAACAAAAAAAGAAAAGTAAAAAAGCTTGCGTGAATTTTTTGTTATACTTTCCAACCGAAATGAGCAGCCAAATGGAAAGAAAATTCTTTTTTTTTAGTAAAAAAGTCAAGAAGTTGAACTGTGAGCAGTGGAAAAACCGTGGATTAATACAACAAATTATAAATGAAAAAATGTACTTTTTAATACTCACAAGTGGTAAATCTTTAATTCTAATCATTCAAATTGAAAAATAGTAAAAAAAATTATATTTAATGTGTTTTTCAGCAATTTTTCTTTTTTCTTTTTTTGCAAATAAAAAAAAAAATCGTAAACTCTTTTATTATATTTCCGAAATACGAAACTCAGAACATTAGCTAGAAAGAAACATCTATCGGTTAATAATCAATTTTGGTTTACCAAACGCTTGGCCGCTGTTCATCGGGAAAACTATATAATTAAACTTTCCCGCAAGTACAGCAAAACCATTGCGTTATCAGAAAATACTAAATAAAAGATGTGTATTATCCTCGAGTTATAAAGCCATAAAAATTTCCTTTTAAAGATGAATAATTAAAAGATTTATGATATCCACCATAAAAAAAAAAATTTCGGCAACTCAAAATAAAAACCAATGAACTTAATTATTATTTTACGATCAAGTTTGAAATTTGCAGAGCGTATATAATTATGGAAAGTAGACATTTTTTGTTTATGAGAAATGTTGTATGCCAACAGATTTGTCAATGGTCATGGGAAACATTCAAAGTTTTCAAAGTTTTCTCTGTATCAGCGGCAAAAACTGTTAGGCAAATACCAAATATAATCTAAAAGAATATTATCTTTGGTAATGTATCAGCCACAACTGCTGAAAATTCATTGCACCACGATAAATATTAATAAAGAGTACCGCACCTGTTCATTTATTAAAAAAAATTTTCTTTTTTGCTACTAAAAATATTTATGATAATTTTTTATGTTTTGTTCACATCAATACGAAACTCACATCATTATACTACTAGCAAAGTACACTTTTTCTGTTAGATAAATTTGGTAAGCCCAAGGTTTGGCCGCTGCATATAGGAAATTTTGAAATTTAGAAATTTCGTCCATGCACTAGTAGCAATTCGTTCCCATACCCATAAAAATTTATTAAACACAGAAATAGTAGTCTCCAAACTAAGAGTTTTTTACTTGATCCGAAAGTCTTTCTGTGCTAATCGATAATTAAAAAAGT
>JABUQX010006964.1:42500-45000 GCA_015478945.1 Trachelipus rathkii
GAACGTTGACGAGGGTCCAAAAATGAAAAACGGCGACGAAGAGTGCTTTCATTTTCCTATAATAATAATAATAATAATAATAATAATAATAATAATAATAATAATAATAATAATATATAATAATAATAATAAATAATAATATTATAATAATAATCATTTATAATAATACAAATAATTTATAATTAGCATAATCAAAATAATATCATAATAAGAAAAACGATAATAATAATAATCATAATAATAATAATAATAATAATATAATAATAATAATAATAATAATAATAATAATAATAATAATAATAATAATAATAATAATAATAATAATAATAATAATAATAATAATAATAATAATAATAATAATAATAATAAGAAAAAGAGAAGAAGAAGAAGAAGAAGAAGAGAAGAAGAAGAAGAAGAAGAAGAAGAAGAAGAAGAAGAAGAAGAAGAAGAAGAAGAAGAAGAAGAAGAAGAAGAAGAAGAAGAAGAAGAAGAAGAAGAAGAAGAAAAGGAAGAAGTATAGAAAGTATATGTGAAGTATAAGTAAGATAGATTGATAGATAGAGTAAGAAAGTCTAATGATAAGAAGATATGAAGAACTGTGTTATTTAGAGAAAAGATAGAAGGAGGAAGAAGAACGATTATTATTATTATTAATTTTATTATTGTATTAATATATTATTATTAATTATTATGATTATTATTGTATTTTTATTATTAATTGTTAATTATAATTATTAATTATATTATTATTATATTATTATTATTATATTATTATTATATTATTATTATTATTATTATTATTATTATTATTATTATTATTATTATTATTATTATTATTATTATTATTATTATTATTATTATTATTTTTATTATTATTATTATTATTAATTCTTCTTATTTGGATTAAAAACATTTTCAATAAAATTCAAATAAAAACAATGTTTTGAAGTTAGTACCAAGTGACTGTGCAATAAAAATAGGACTTAAATGGTGCTAATATTTAATCCTAATATGGAATATATATATATATATATATAAGTATAATAATAATATATAATATCACTATATATATATATATATATAATAATATATATATATAATATAATGACTAATAATAATAATAATCATATATATAATAAAAATAGATATATATATATATTATATATATATAATATATATATATATATATATATATATATATATAGTGTATCTTTGTATCACCTAACGCTATTGATTATCCTAAATTCTTCGACTATTTAAAATCCGACACAGAAAACATTCTCTCATCTTTTCTGAAATCATTATTCTTGATGATTTCTATATGATCATCACTGCCAAAGGTTTTCCCTCTAATTCTCAAAATACAGTTGATGAACTCTCCTGCCATTTCGTGCATCCAAAATGATCTTGATCAGATCGTCTTTGAGATGAACCGAATACTCTTGACCTTAATTTCTTATTCTTTTTATTCTTCAGTTTAACTCTTTCGAATTCTGGATTCCTCCGTTTACCTTCTTATCTTTGCATCTTCTTGTATCTCATATCGACTTTTTTATGATAAAGACCCCTCCTAGCGTTAGGAAACGTTTTTTGGCACTTCGGTGCAGCAAACTGGTCGAACTTGTGGTCATACTTGTTGGATTTTCTTTGGAATTGTTACTGCTTCGATTGGGGTGGGGATGAGGGTGGGGGGAAGCGCGGAGTGGGCAGAACGCATAACCGAGGTTATAATCTCTGACATTGAAGTGTATCACCCCACCTTCAATCTTTTCAAGTGAAACTAATAAACCTTGGTGTTTTTGCTCTCGTGATATTCATCGCACTTATCCTGTCTTGAGGAGTTACAATCGTCTTCGAACTACAGAGACCAAATGCAACTTGTATTTCATCCTGCAATCATTCAACCTCCTCTTTCCCTCCAATAGTATCTCCCGTTTTACCTTCAGTTAAAGAACTCTTCTCTCAGACCTTAACCTCTAGTTCTACTCTGGACGATTATCCTCTCCTCCAACTCATTTTAACCTATTATAATTTTTTCTAAATATGTTTTTTTCGAACCTCTCTGAGCTTAACACTAAGAAAGCGTACCCTCATGATGGCATCTCTCCTGTGGTCTGCAAAACTTGAACTTCTGAACTTACTCCTTGTCTCAAAAAGGTACTTTGGTCTTCTCTCTGATTTTTTTTCCGGTCGATCTATAGAAATTTTGGTAGGCAGCCACCGTTCATCCTTTAAATCTATGAATACATGTCACTTCGTCTCCTATCAACTCTTGTGCTGACATTTCCACCCTTCATCAATTCTTTTAATTTGAAGGCCGACTGCTCAACAGCAAATAATCAATAATAGGAGAATAGCCTTGGATCAACTGACCTCTGGCCTTTCTCGTATTTCTAAGTACTGTTTTCAACTCCTCAAAAACTCAATTTCATTATCTATCTACTCAAAATAACCTTCCACACAGCTACCACACCTTCGAAATTACACAAATCCATCCTTC
>JABUQX010006964.1:62500-67500 GCA_015478945.1 Trachelipus rathkii
TGCATGACACCTGGCGAGTCAAAAGATGACATGTGACAAGATTGTTAAAAAAAAAAAAAAGTATTAAAAAATAAATTGGTAAAACTTTCTTTATGCAAAATATGTCTCTTCCCCGTTGTGATGTTGGTTGTGACATTTTTGTTATTTGTCTTAAAGATTTCCTGTGACAATTTTTGAAGTTAAAAAGGAAGAATGTTCAAAATCTAGATTTTTGTCAGGTAGAAATGGTGACATTAGAGATGGTGGCATTAGTGGAAAACATGAATAACACCAGGATTTCCTTAGTTAAACTAAAGAATTCACAAAAGTAATTTCAGTTCTTTAAGCAATAAAATGAGGATGATACTGTTTAGGTTTTTCGTGTATGAAGATATTTGAAAGCGTCAGCGTTAAAGCTAATGAAAGAGAAAACCTTAGACTACACCATTCAGAGAAGAGACATATGAGCTGAATAATCAGATACACCTCATGTACTTCATTCAACAACAGAGGAAGCTCCCCAACATATCACTCAATTAGGTAGGGTATTGTGAAGTTCTGTAATTTGTAAGTTGATAAAGTGAAGAAAACAAAACAATTTCACCCTTTCTAGAAGAGCTGTAAGATTGAAACCACCTTAGACTGTGATGAAAACTCCATACATTCCCGAACGATAAACCATTGCACAGCAAGAAGCTCCGAAGGATTCTCAAGACTCCCAAAAATTTAGAAAAGAAAATAATAAGAATTTTAAGGATAGAGAAAGGTTTGAATTGTGTGTTTTCTAAGATGTTGATGTTCGGAAGGTAATGTAGAGTTGATTGTTGTAATAACTGCGGTATGAGCACAGAAAATAACTATTTTTCTCTTCCACAAGTTTTTTTGAGATCAGAGGTTAGTTGTTCAAAAGCCATCCTCCTAGCATTAACTTTTTGTCTATTAAGAGAGACACTTCTCAAAATGAAAGGCGCATGGGAGTTATCGACATAAAAGTGGATAGGTGAAAAATTAGCAAATAGACGGGGTACTATTGAATTAGCAGAAAAAGAGTAGAGAAATGAAGAGGGCTCACAGGAACACCACTTTTGCCATATTTAAAGAATGAACATTGTCCTTCTACATCAGCTACCGTAAACCATTTGGAAAGGAAGGAAATCAAAAAGATAAAGTCTAGAAATCAAACTTTATGGAAAGCTCTCCCTATAAACAAAAGGATTCACAGAAATGTCGAGCAGTAGTGGACAAAGATCATAAGGAAGAGAAAGGTCACCTGTCGAGTTCTTCTTAGAGCAACCATAATAAAATTAGAAAATATTTCTAGATCTTCATGTTAAGATACGCCCTAATCAAAACGAATGTAAGTTTTGACAACCCTCTCAGTCTATTAGTAGCCAACTGATTGTGGTGATCTACTCCAACATAAAACGTTCAATGCAATAAGGTTAGAACGTTTTTATTTCGCGCGTGAATAAAATGTGTTATATTAATTTGTGACACTTTATTTTCATTTAAACATTTGGAATAACACATTTTTAGTGCTTTGTGCAAGTTTTATAAAAATCTATGAGGAGAGGCTGTCGTTCACATTTAATATATACGTATATATAAATATATATATATATATATATATATATATATATATAATATATATATAATGAGTAACGAGACGTATATATAAAAATATAATAATATATATATATTATATATAATATATATATATATATATATATATATATATATATATATATATATATATATATATATATATAAATTATACATAAAGATATATTAAATAATATATTAAACATATACAAAATAAATATAATATACTCAATAGTGAATAAATTTTATATATTACAATATATATATATATATATATATATATATATTATATATATATATATATATATATATTTACTATATATTATATATATAACTATTATTATATATATATATATGATATATATATATAATATAATATATACTATTATACTATATATATATATATATTATATATATATATATATATATATATAATATATATTATATATATATATGAAAGAAGAAATTATGAGGGCGGGACCAGTATGCCAGTATTGTTTTATGTTTGTTTGGTAATTATAATTTCTTTTTATAATTACCAAAATAAGCTTCAAGCTGTTGCATTTCCAAAGTTCTTTCCAGAAATGCATCAACAAAGAAGAGAAGTTATTAAGGTACGTGTGTCTTATTATATATATATTTATTGTATATAATTTGTGATACTGAAATATTGGTATAAAACATCCACTAGGATGTGATTTTTGTGAAGAGTTTCCTTATTGTGTTCGGTTCATAATAAAAGAAATGTTTTTTTTTTTGATTGCGGATATTAAGATTTGGGGTTGGGTAACGCAATGATAGGCGTGATGCTTTTATTTTCGTGCACAACGGTTAAAAAATATAAATGTGCTTTGTTCTGTGGCAAGAGATGCGAGAAAATAATGCCAATTTTTTTTTTTTTTTCAACAGTGCGAACAAAAATGACTAATTATGTAGCGCTCTTTTGGTAGTATGGTGCTGGTGCACGCTCTCCTAGTTAGGTGCTCGAGTAGCTCTAGTAAGATTTTAGAAACAAAGTTAGAATCAAAGTTGTTGAACTAGGAAGGTACAGAATCTGACTTTCTTTTCAAACTTTACAACTTTAGTCAGAAAGAGGGTTAAAGATGTTTCGTCCGCCAACTCCCACAATTCCAAAATAAATTGCCACTTAAACAAATATTGAAAATATAGGGTATATTATCCCTTTCCAAGCTTAAGGGCTTCCCAAATCATGGGATCCTTCCTTCAGTTCACTTTTCAGGAAAATTTTCAAGATCATTTAGAACTAATATCTTAAAAGAAACTTCCCTTTATATATATATATATATATTATATATATATACTATATATTATTTATAATAATATATATATACTTCTATATATATATATATATATATTATATATTATATATTTATATTATATAATAAGTGTGGCGTAGCTAGATGTTTTTACATGGGTAGGCAATATATATATATTATATATATCTATATATATATATATATATATATATATATATAATTATTATTATATATATATTATATATATATATAAAATATTATTAATATATATTATATGATTATATATATTATATTTATATATATATCTATATATATATATATATAATATATAATATATATATAATATAATATATATATATTAATATATACTATATATATTTTAATTATATTATATATATATAATATATATATATTTATATATATATTATATAATATATATATATATATATATACATATTTAGAGACATAGCAAAGTTTACCATATTATTAATAATATTAATAATAGGGTAAACCAAAGTTTGGGGTAAACTTTGGACATAGTAAAACCGTGTAGGGATATTTTATAATGATATTAATTAAATAGCATAATATCTAAACTTGTTAAACATTCTGTAGATATATATAAACGAACCAAATATTATACAATCGAAATTTATAATAGAAACTTAAAAAAAGAAACTATTTATGGGCACGGAGAGTACGATCGACGAGTAGGAGGCTTGCCTCTCTTTAATACATTGACGGGATAGGATTTATTTCTATTCCAGCTACGCCGATGTTCTAATGCAAGTTACAGTAGATAGGCAGGCAAAGCATAAATGGCTCATTTTTTGTTTATATTTCTTTAAGATTTGTACATTAATTTTCTTATGTTTTCTTACCCAATCCATTCTTTAACTTTTTTTATTTTTTTATTTGTTTCTTATTATTAATTTGTTCTTAATAATAAGATAGGCAATGCCTACACCTATCCGCTTAACTAGCACTGATATATATACTATATATATAATATATATATTATATCTATATATATTATATATATATATATATATATATATTGATATATTATTAATTATATTATAATAGAGATTAGTTTATATCTATATATCTAAACTATTTATATATTCTGTATATATCATTATATATATATATATATATATATATATATAGTATATATATAACTATAATAATTTATATATATATATAGTATATATATAGTATTATATATAGTATATATATTATATATAATATCAGTGGCGCTCAGTAACTTTTTCTACTCGTGTCTCTCATCTCTCTATCTCTCTCTCATCTCTTCTCTCGTATACTTAATATTCTATATTATTATATATATATATATATATATATATTATATATATATATATATATATAATATATATATTTATATATATATATAATATATATAGTTATAATATATATATATATAATATATAATATATATATATTATATATATATATATATAGTATATAATATATATATTATATTATATATATTATATATAGTATAATATATATATATATATATATATATATATATATATATATATTATATATATTATTATATTACTTGGCTATTCCTAGCTAATAAGTTTTCTATAGCTTTAAAACGTTTTCTTTGGTTGTTCATGGTTAGCGATAATATTTATAATATTTTGTAATAATTATAGATAACCTATAATAATTTACTTCATTATTGTAAGTATTTTGATTTGTTAAAGTAATTTAGTTATTTTATTAAAATATTTTTGTTATAAATATAGTATTTATAAATATATAGTATTTAAACATATTATATAAGCACTATTTATAAACATTCTGTAACTGCAAATTCAGAATTCGACAGCGTCGACGTTCCCGTCTCTCTTTGAGAGAGATGCTCCATTTTTAATGGGTTAAAGCGTTATTATTTATAGGGGTTATCTATATTTTCCGTTTTAATTTGTCATAAATCTTTTTATATTTATTATGTAATAATGTAAAAAAAATAAGAATTATTGTAACATTATAAAATTTGTAAAAATAGTAGTTTTATAATGTTAACTCGTGCTGAGCAGGAGTAGCACGAGTGCAGAGTCCGCCTCTGATATATATATATATAATTATATATATATAATGATTATATTA
>JABUQX010006964.1:80000-82500 GCA_015478945.1 Trachelipus rathkii
CTATTATAATTATAATTATATTTATAATTATAATTATAATTATAATTATATTATAATTATATTATAATTACAATTATTATTATATTAATCATTATATATTATTATATTATTAATTTATTTATTTATTATTCTTATTATTATATTATTATTATTATTATTATATTATTATTATTATTGTTATCATCATCATCATCATCATCATCATCATCATCATCATCATCATCATCATCATCATCATCATCATCATCATTATAGTATTATATTCATTAATTATTATTATTATTATTATTTATTATTATTATTATATATTATTATTATTCTATTATTATTTTATTATTATTATATTTATGATATTATTATTATTATTATTTATTATTATTTTTTATTATTATTATTATTATTATTATTATTATAAACATAATATTGGAACTAATATAAAACCGATTTTAAAATTAAATTTTGACATTTTTTTATTGTTAGATGTCAATGTCTCGGAAACATTTACTCCATTTGAATTTCTAATGTTTATTGTTGAGGAAATTGAAAAATATAGAAACATCACAAAACCTCTACAATATTTATCAGTAATTAATCCATATTATCGTCCGTACTACGTCAGATGTAGTCCATGCGCTTTTGATTTTGATTTCATAGTGAAGGTAATGACTAATTTTAATAGTAAATATTTCAGTATTATTTATTGTTGTTTTTTTTTTTGTTGTGGTTTTTTTTTGACAGAATGTCACCACTCCTGGGCTGGGTCCTTTTCAAGAAGGGGACAGAAAATAATAAAAAAAATATCTAAAAATATCTTAAGACATTACTGTTTTCTTCTTTAGTTTTTGATTTGCTTTTATTCTTGGGGAACCTATAATAAATATTATTTTCATAATAAATCTTTATTGTGGTTTATTTTTAACAGCTTTTTAATTTTCTTTCTTTAGCTGGAAACTTTTAAAGAAGTTTACAAATACATTCCAAGAAAGTTTCAGAATATAGCCAGCTAAAAAAATAATCTGAGCAGATCGGAGGAAAACACAACCTTGGTTTCGAAATCAGCAAACCAAAAATGGATATTACATACATTAAATAAATCTGATACAAGATCGAAAGCCAATGATAATACTCATCAAATTGGCACAACGGAATTTGCCAGAGAAGTGTTCAAACTTCTTCCGATTGACCTAAAATAAATTTATTTCTATCAATCTGTATCTGTATCTAAACAAGGTGACCATTTAGTAATTTTAATTTTCTTTTTTCTATTTTAATTTAAATTTTTTACTATCATTAATATAAAGTTCCCTAGAGCACCTGCCGCTGCGGTACCTATAGAAAAGAGATAAGGCACCAACATCGCGCCGCAAAATTGGGTCAGTGAAGTGGAAGTACGGAACAGTTTATAAGTTTTTGGCCTTTGACTCGAACCTGTCCAAGCCGGGTGAACCAGAGCCCCCCAATATGAGAGCAGTACTCCATACAAGGGCCGATGAGACCTGTATAGCTGAAGCAACTGAGAAGAGGAAAAAAAGTCTCGCAGTCTAAACAGAACCCCCCCAGTTTCTTGAGGCGCCCTAGCAACCGTTGTGATGTGAGGTTTCCAAGACATTTTTTTGTTTATGTTAAGCCAAGGATGTTTATATTGTCACAGAGAGACGAGAGAACCGCGAAAGAGATAGGAAAGTTGGCAAGGTGTTTAGAGAGGGAATTGTAGAAAGTTGAGTTTTTAAAGACTTAATTTCACAAGGTTAGAACGCCCACCGGAAATCTATCAGTAGCGAGGAAATAGAATCGGAAAGATTAATACGAGACAATTCTAGAAGTAAAAGAGGAGCAGAATTGAAATGAGTTGAAGAATGAAGGGTCGAGTCATCGGCATCGAGTGGATAGAGTTAGATGTGCAGGTGAGAAGATCATTAATGAAAAGTAAGAAAAAGTAGGAGATAGACAGAACTGAGGAACACCACAATTAACAGAGAAGAAGAAGTCGCCCGTTAACAAAGCCGACTTGAGCGATTTGAGAGAAAATAGACATAGTATGCAAAGTGAAGGAGAACCAAAAGAGGAGAGAGCTTGGAGAGCATAGTGACGCGTGCCATACCCGGCCAAATGCTCTGGATATGTCAAGCGCCACACGCAAGTCCTCCCCGTAGTTCTAAGGGCGGAAAATCATAAATCAGTAAGATAGGAAAGTATATCGGCAGTAGACCTCGAGCGCGAAAAGCCATACATGCGATCGGAAAGAAGTGAAGAATTCCAGATGATCTAAGAAATGAGAGTTGAGAAGGGTTTTAAAGATCTTACGATAGAAATAAAGGAGAGCTATAGGGCGATAGTTAGAAGGATCAGAGCGCTTCCTTTTTTCGGTAGGTTGGACATTTGCGTGCTTCCAACACTGAGGGAAGTGTTAGTATTGAGACATAGAGATAAGTTGAACGAGGGGCGGGGTCAGCAAGGAAGCACACTCCTTCAAAAACTCGGGGAGGAATGCCATCCGAGC
>JABUQX010006966.1:0-10000 GCA_015478945.1 Trachelipus rathkii
TAGTTTTCATGCACTGCGTAGGAAGTCTCTTGATCAAAAGCTTTACTAAGTCTAGAATATATTGGTCAATATCAGTGGATCTCTCCTGGTCAATATGCAGTCAGCTAAGTATCCACTAATCTAAAAGAGGTTTGTCCTGACATGACTAAGACTTCTGAAACCATGCTGGGAGTTCATAAAAGGACTGTCTTCTAATATTTCTCCTATGCCTTTTCGTACTTTTTCCAAATACCTTACAACCAGGTGATGTTAGACTGGCATATAATTTCAAATTTGCTTACTGAACCTTTTCTTTAAAGTAGGGGCCCCAAAACAAACATATCTGTTTTCTCCCCCAGTATCTGGACCTTTCAGCAATGTTATGATGCTTAAAAAATCAAAAATATGCCCTTGCAATGCTTAAACTACCCTTTTAGAATTCTACCTATATATCATTCCAGGGCTGCAGTTACTTGAATCGATATGATAATAAACGTTTAATATCTTTCAATAAATTCAAATTCTGAAGTCTAATTTGTTGAATCATACAAGAACTATTCAGTCTTGAACTATTCATTCTCGTTGTTTCGGCTGTAAACTGAGCAAAATAGCATTGAAATGTTGAGCACTCCTTAAGTCTGAATCACTAATTTAATTCAATTTAATTGACAATTGGTGCTATTAATTATCTTACCATTTTAAAGCTAAAAACTTCTATTCCCTTTTACTATTCTTGCTAAATTAATTCTGCCCTGTCTTTGCCTTCTTGTGATGGTTAAGGGGGGGGGGGTGGTTCAATTCTATTTTCCTATATTTTTAGAATATCTTCCCTATTTCTCACCTTAATATTTAAACATTGCGCTTTTCATTGAATTTCTCTTATATCTCTCTATACACAGGTTTTCCTCTCGACCACTTGCTATTGGGTTTATCTTTAAACATATATGACTGAAATATCATGTAAAATTTGTTTTATAATGTTTCCCATATAAAATTTTTGCTTTTAAACTCCTTTATCTCAGTCAGTTATAATAAGCATGTTCCGAAATTTGTAAAATCGCCATTTCGGAAATCTAATGTTTTTTTCCTATTAACTTGCAATTTGGGCAGAATATCGCATTCATATTAAATCTAATTTATATTATTGGTACTGTCCTAAATCTCCTCCAACTCTAACTTCACCACATGACTTATCATTATTATAATTAATCTATATGTGATCGTATCTGTGGGGGTTTCTATGAACATCTGAGGTCAAAAAGATTACTAGATACGCAATTTGTGATGCATGACTCTTGACGGTCATATTTAGATCAAGGAATCCCAATGAATGCCAGGAAAATAAATCTTGATGGTATTTATCTTTTCATATATTGTGTCATGCTGTTCATTTCGTTTCAATTTAGTCATCTAATTTTGGACTTTGGCCAGGAGGTTATAAAATGCCCCAATCTATATGATTTATTGGTATATAAGTATCTACACATGATTCAATATCAGATTAATTTTAAAGTCAGTGCATTAGTAACAGATTGAATATTGTTAGACACAAAGACGCATTCACACACCATCCCTGTCTTTCTTATCTTCTGGTATAAATAAAGTGAATATCCCTCTATCATATCTGGGGAAAGGAGTCTCCCATATAGAGTTTTCATTAACCCATGTAACTCAGTTATGCAATAAGTTAGATTCTCATTATGGTATTACTAATAAGTATCTTTATTCTAAGGGCATGAGCATCATGTTAAAACTTTGATACTGCGAATGCCTGTTATTTCTTATTGCTAATCATTATTTTAAACCGAAAGCAGATTTCCTCAAAGAATATTTAAATCTATTAAGTTCCCATTGTATTATTTTGTATCCAGATTTAGCCACCACCCCCAACTTTCTATAGTTTTTTGCTAAACAAGTCTCCAACTGGTTACTGAAAAGCTCAACACGTTAAGACTCTTAGTGACTCCCATCTGCTTGTAAAATTTCTATCCCCAAATTCGACCCCACAGACATCCAAAACCTTTGCTAAGTTACTGAATAAAAACAATTAATTTCTAACCTTTCATTTACACAAAAGCCTACTCCATTCCTACTGCCCTAACCTAGGTAAGATCCAGAAATATTGCATACCTTCTTCCACTATGCTTCATCCTCTTATCAATCTCTATAATACTGCTATTAATATTTTCTGACATTCTAGTGTCCTTAATCATTGTACACACATGCACAACACTTCTCTGATCAACATTTGTAGAATAATTCTATATCTATCCTATCTCCGATATACTTCTTGGCACATACTGGATAACATACTCTCAATTCGGTTTTCTTTTATCTCTTAGTGGTTAAAGTCTTCTAGGTAGTATCATAGAGTCTCATTAGCAATTATCAGTCTCTTTCAGAAGAATCGAACATAAATTGATCTCTTGATCTCCTATCTGGAGACCGTCGAATCTGTTACTGCAGTTCAGAGCTGATGCTTTTCGAGATCTCATCTTTAAATCGATATTTCTAGTATTTCACACCTATAGTTAATGCAGACTATTTATCACTACTATGCCTTTTTCCCTTCATCTCTGCCTAGAGTGAATAATTACTTATACCATTAATCACTCCTCCTTGCCTCGACATCTACGAACTTTTTCTAACCACTTTCCTTCTATTTCTCAATGTCATTTATTTCATCCATTAACATTTTCATGTATCCGAGCACGTTCTCTAAATTATTTTTATACATTTTGCATTCATATACAAGCAAGGGCATGTATTCACATATCACTTATTACAGTCCGAAAAAAGATATACACAGGAAGCATATCATCCTTAAATATTATTAGCTCTACCTGTACATATATCTTAACCATACTAAGGTTAATATATCACTAAGCTAGAAAGAAATAAACTCTCCTCTTTAAATAGGTTAAGAAATTTTAACATTTATTTAGCTTGCCTTAGCCAGGGTCAATATAAAAGTTAATGATAGGTAGCTTAATGTAGACTGTGACTGAAAACCTTAATTTAATAAAATTATCACTAATTAGAGTATACAATTAATAAAGACTGGTATTTTAACATACAGAAAGTCTTTTAAATGCCAAAATATAACCGAGAACAGAAAACATAAAACTCTTACCTATTTAGCTAGGGTTATGCTATCAAATTTTAAATTTATGCACAAAAATTATATAAAATTGTTAATGACTGTAGTATAAACATCAGCAGTAGACAAATTAGGAAGTATCTCTAATTTGTGTTACTAATTCAAAATCTCAAATACACCACAACTTATATTATCAAACTGAGGAAAAATTAACACAACCTCACCCACTGGTCACTGGAAAAAACTTAGGGGAAGATGATTTTAAGAACTTAATTAGAAAAATAGAAATGCACTTAACCAATAATAAGAAAGGCAAAGAGGAGGCAAGAAATTAATTTAGCTATGGGAAATAATAGAATTGAAAAGTTTTTTAGCTTTTATAAATTTAAAGTAAGAATAGACGATTGGTCCAATTAGAAATATGATGAATGAATTTAGTGAGTTCCAGATAAGGAATGGTCACATTTATCAATGTTATTGCTCAGGTGTTACTTGAGGAAAGATTAGATAAATTTTGGAGACTAATATGTCTGTATGCATGTATACAAATATGATTACAGATTTGAATTTGATGTAGAAGATTATAAAGTTTATTAGAAACATATTGGACCCAAATGTAAAAGCTGGAGGCTGATGGTTAATGGTAACAATCGAGAGGGTAGTACCAGCATTCAAAGGCGCTGTATTTGAAGTGATCTATAACTGAGTGGAGTACCAGATGACTGGAAAATGGCATATGTTGTGCTATTTATAAGAAGGTAGTAAGGAAGATTTGGGAATTATACGCATTAGCTTAAATCTCTGGTTGAAAGGTTGGAAGTTAGCTGATGTTCATATAGAGAAATAATTTAGAAGAAACAGGTTTGTATGACTCCGCACGGTTTAGAAAGGGTAGGTCAGTCAGATCCACTTTGTGAATTTATGGGAAACATTATGACTGCATCGACCGAGGAGATCTTCCGATATTGATATATTTTAACTTTAGTAAGCTTTGATAATGTATATAATAAGGCTGATGAAAAGTTATTGCAATGTGATATAGGTGATGGTATTGGTTGATTAAAGAGTGGGTTGTGAAATAAGAAACAGTGTGACAACTAAGATGGATAAATACATGGGAAATAGTAAGAGTGGTGTCCCACAGGGTTCTTCTGGCTCTATTGTTCCTATATTTATAAGGACTGGGACCTGGGTATTAAATGCAAGGTTTCTAGTTTGCAAGATGATACTAAAGTGGCCATCTCAGTTAGGAAAAGTGAAGGATGCATAAAGATTCCAATGATCTTGAAAACTTCTTGGGTGGCAGATAGTGCGAAATGAATTTAATAGTAAAGAAGTGTAAGGTTTCTTCACTAGGGTTACTCAATTAAAAGTTTTACACGATACTGAATGGGGTGATTGGCTTGAGTCTGGGGATGAAGAAAAAGATTTAGGTGTGATAATAGAGGCAGGTAATTGATAAGTAGCTATAGTTGTTGGATAGCTGAAATAAAGCTAATAGAAGGCGGGCTAATAAATCGACAATGTTGTCTACAAGAGCAAGGAAGTATAAGTAAACTGTATACTAGCTATGTAGGCCAGTAATGAGTATTGTGCACAAGTTTGGCCCCTTATTAAAGAAAGACTTAGATATGCTTCAGAGAAGTAGTGCAAAATTACTGTAAGTTTTCTGGTGTTTGAGGTAAAGAGCTATAGGAGGCTGAAGGAGTTAGAATGTTTTCTGTAGAAAAGGTGATTTCTCAGGGGGACATGATACAATCAACAAAATATTACATTCTTTTGATAATACAGAAGATCTATAATTTTAAGTAAACTGGACAGGTGACCAGTGGGCTAAATTAAGAAAATTTAAGAGAAAGCATGCATCTTGATATAATAAAAGCAACAATTCAGTAATAGGGTTGTTAATTGGAATATGTCGCGTAGGAAGTTGTTGGTGTGACCGTTTGCAACATTAGGAATAGTTTAGATTCGTTTATGATGGTTGGGAACATATAATATATTGACGAAGCCAATTGGCGGGTTTTTAGTTGTGATATAGTTATAGTTAGATGGCATGTGTGACATAGACTTATTATAAATGATGTGATGGTTTTGGTGTTACATATTATTTATATAATAGTTTAGTTTAGGCGGTCTGCTACAATGCGATGAGTTTGTGAACCTTTGAACACTAATGGTAATAATGGTCATGATTTTGGCAAAGACTTTGCTCATTTGATTGGTTTGCCAAATACTAACAATGTCTTCTCCACATAGCGACTGGAAAAGAATTTGGTGTATGGTGGCAACAAGTAAGATGAGGCATGCTCTGCAAAATGAATCCGTGCACACATAGGGTGTTTGCAAGGGTTCTAAGAATCAGCATGTGTGGAGCGCTTAGAATTGGTGATTTTAGTTAGCAACAATTGACCAAGACCGTAGGGTAGTTTGTGGATTTGCATGAGATTGTTTGGGTAGGTGGTTTGGACGGGACAGTCTGATGCCATGTGGCTTTAACTGTCTTTCATATTGCTAAAAAATGTCCTACAGTCCTATGTAATATTATTATATATATATATATATATTTATATATATACGTATAGTTTGAGGTTTTAACAGATTCCCTTAAAAATCGATTTTTTGAAAATCATTGATTCTTTTTGCTATACCTATGAAACACTGTTGTCGAATTTTGAATTTTCGGCAGCACTAAACACAAAGCCTTTGACAAAGCCATGCTTAAACCGCTACTAATAATATAATAGCCTAACAACACAATTTTATTTTATAAAAGTGAAAAGAAAACTTTTTGCAATAAAACTTCAACAGCAAATCATAATTTTTTAATTTAAATCTTATATAAACTGTACCTATTATTATTATTGATTAATTATTTATTATTTATTATTTCTATTATTATTATATTTTATATATTATGATGTCATTCTTAATTATTTATATTTTTATTTTATTTATATAGTACTGTATTTATATTTTGGGATAGATAAGTTTGATATATTTGTATATCTTTATGATATATTTTCAACCCGTACATATCACGATATATATATATTATTATACTATAAAAAGCCTAATTCCATAAAAGGGCCAGGAGAGTTATCTTGAAAAGTATTAAACTTACGGAAAACTAATTACATTTATTAAAATCAGCGTACATAAAGCTTATTATATTAAAGGTTCGTTTTATGATTAAAACTACGAATACCTAGGAGTTAACCGCATCAGATATCAGGATGGGTCTTCTCGGTTCCTAGGTGGAGATCGGGGGGGATGTCGTCCCCCCTCTGTCCGCATATGGGTCGAGCCCCCTAAAAATAAGTTCAAGAACAATAATTAAATTTAGGTGGCTCGATGCGATGGGGGACAGAAGGGGTGGAGAGGTCCCCCTTTCGAATTCTGAAGAATATTTTTCAACTTCTAAAATCTCTATTTTTGCAACTTCTAAACTCTTACTAAATTCCAATCTTTATTTCCATACTCCTTTAACCTTTAACTTTGTTTCTATCAAACAGGTATCGGTATCGGATATACCATTGCTACTCCTCTCAAAATATCCACATCCAACAGTCCACCTTTCTTCATTTGTTTAACACTTTCATAGTCAAGCAAAGCACCATCGCCGGTCACTCCACTAACCACGTATATTATTATATTATTAGTGTATACTAGTTTTATAAAATCAAGAATTTCCCATTATTATATTTCTAGAAGCAAACAATTCTAGCAATTTTTCATCAATTTCGTTCTAATCTTCTGATTTAATATGTACTACTATTCCTCTTACTATATCACCAAACTTTACATTTTAAATAGCCTAACAAGCAGACTTTATTATTTCTATTAAAGCTACTCAAACACTTATTTATTTCTTCCAAAAAAAGCAATCCTTACTGTTTCTGTAATAACATTTACATCTTCTTTCTTCTTCTTCTTCTTTCTTCTTCTTCTTCTTCTTCTTCTTCTTCTTCTTCTTCTTCTTCTTCTTCTTCTTCTTCTTCTTCTTCTTCTTCTTCTTCTTCTTATTATTATTATTATTATTATTTATTATTATTATTATTATTACTATTATATTATTATTACTATTTCTTATAAATAAATAAGTTCTTTAGAAAATATTTCTTCTTAGTATCAGCTGACTTAACATTTAAATGAATATTATTTTTATCAATAAATATCGTTATTATTATTATTATTATTATTATTATTATTATTATTATTATTATTATTATTATTATTATTATTATTATTATTATTATTATTATTATTATTATTATATTGGATTATTATGATTATTTTTTACATTTTTGCTTATTATTACGATTATTATTTTAATTATTAATTTTTATTAATTATTATTATTATTATTATAGTTTATTATTATATTTATTATCTTATTATTATTACTCATTAATTTATTATTTATTATTTTCTTTGGATTATTATTATTATTATATCGGATAGATTGTGGTCTTTATATATATATAAATGAATGTAAATATTGGGAAGATGCAGAATTTGTATTGTATTAAATCGCCAATACATTTCCCCTATAACTATTTGGCTTCTTCTTTTCTTTTAGCCTTAGCACTCTTGTTCAAACCGTGGATACTTCTTCTTCACTTGACTACTCTTAGGCTTCCTTCTTCTTCTCTTAAATGTGGCTTTCTTCTTGCTTCTGTCTGCTCTCTTCTTCTTCGCACTTCTTATACTCTTAACTTTTTGTAAAACACTTCTTACTTTGAACTCCTGTCTATCTTCTGACTTTTATAGAGCAGCGTTTTTTGCTTCTTTTCTTATTTTGCGTTAGCTTTCTTTCTTATTTCCTTCTTCTTCTTTCTTCATGTCTTGTATACTTGCTTCCTGTTCTTTCTTCTTTCATTTTCTGATAATCATCTACATTATATTCTTAAAACGCTTTTCTCCAACACATCCCTCTTTCACCTTTATCCTACCCATTCGCTTTTTTTTTAAGAACAAAAGCAATAAAACAACCTTCTTCTCGCGGGTATAGTTCATTTCACTTCTACTCTTTTAATTTGTTTTTTATTTATTTCAGCAGTCTAATCTTGATACTAATCCCAGTATACTTATGATCTTATTAATGCTTTTATTGATCTTTATTCACTTGCTAAGTTACGTTAGAAAAAGGTCTAATCCTTTTAAGATTCAGTTCTTTTGTTCTAAGGGTTTTTCTCTTTCGTCTTTGCGTTGGTGTTTCTTATGGCTGTACTTCCCTTTTTGCTGTTCTTTCCTTTTTTTTTGGCCTGTACGGGCTAGTACCAACTCAATCTGGTTCTGTGCACATTTAAGATCTACTTTACTTCTTTTTCCCTTGACTTTCTCTTTACGAATAGAGCCTTTGACATTTTCTTCTCTTGTACAATACAGACGCATAAAAGATTTACTTCTATTTCACAGCGTCACTCTATAGCAAGCATCAATATCCAATTCCTTATTTGAGAAATTTTCTTATTCTATATACTTTTACTGGTATATGAGCTCAGTCCTTGAAAAGAATACCAGTTGTTTCTTCTTGTATTTCGCTTTGTGACTGGCATTCTATAATCTTCTTTGCTTTGCTTCTCTTCTTCTTCTTTCTTACTTCTTCTTGACTTATCTTCCTCTCCTTGACTCTCTTCTTCTTCTTCATCTTCTTCTTCTTTCTTCTTCTTTCTTCTTCTCTTCTTTGTATTAAATTAATATTAATATTAATTATTAATATTAATATTAATATTAATTATTAATATTAATATTAATATTAAATATTAATATTAATATTAATAAAAAATAAATATTAATATTAAAGATTTGAAAGTGAACTATTATTTTTAATACATATCCAAATTTATTTGAAACTGATTATTTTTTTTATTATCGTTTCAATATTATTATTATTATTTCATTTTTATTTCATTATTACAATTTCACATCTAAATTATAAATTATTTTTTCATTAAATTTTAATATTCTTAAATTAATTAATTCTTTCATATATCATCATTTGCTTATTAATTTTATTCCAAACTTAATTATTATTTTTATTATTATTATGTATTATGTGTATTATTATATTATTATTCATTATATTATTAAGTGTATCAATTATTATTATTTTATTTTTATTTTATTTTATTATTATTTTGTTTTTTATTTATTTTATTTATTTATTTTATTGATATTTTAATTTATTTTTATTACTTATTTATTCTATTTTCTTTGTTTTGAGTCAGATTTTTTGTGTTTTTTATTTTCATTATTAACTATTATTATTTATTATTTATTTATTTACTATATATATATATATACTAATATGTATATTATTAAATTATTATTATTATTACTCATTATAAAATTTTTATTAATTATTCTTAGTCAGAATTATTTACTAATTTGAATTATTTTATTTGATATAGTTATATTAAATTAGAATGTTCTTTATCACATTAATAAAAATGGTATTATTATTTTTATTTATTTATTTTATTATTTATTATTAATTATTATAATTATGTAATGTTTATATATTATAATTATTATTATTACTATTTTTTTATCCTTTTTTCATATTATTATTATATTGAATCATTCATTATTTTATTTATATTTTACGTGTATTATTATTGGTTTAATAAGTCTCTAAATAACAATAATTTCAAACACTTATTAATATTAATTATTTTTTTTATATTATTATTATTTTATTATTATTATTAAGTATTTAATTGTTGTTATTAATTATTATTATTATTATTATTATTATTATTTATTATTATTATTATTATTATTATTATTATTATTATTTATTACTAATATTTTTTATTTTTCTTTAAGCTAAACAGAATAAAGAGGGATGGCTTTTCCTTCATTATTAAATATTATTTTTTATTATTAATATTGAGTGTGATTCATTATTATTAT
>JABUQX010006966.1:17500-22500 GCA_015478945.1 Trachelipus rathkii
GTCTTAATCATTTCCATTCCATTCTCGCAGATCTGGATAGAATTTCGGGTGGGGTCGTCTCAACCTTGTGAAATTCATTCTTTAAAAACTCACCTCTACAAATCTCCCTCTCTAAAACCCTTCAAACTTTCCTTTTCTTTCGACGGTTCTCTTCGTCTTCCTGGTTGAACAATATAACATCATTGGCCTTAACATTAAACAAAAAAATGTTTTCGAAACCTCACATCACAAAGGTTGCTAGGGGCGGCCTCAAAGAAACTGGCGAAGTCTGTTTAGACTGCGAGACTTTTTTCTTCTCGCAGTTACTCCAGCTATACAAGGGCCTCATCCGCTTGTATGGAGTACTGCTCCATATCTGGGGGGTCTCTGGTTTCACACCGCCTTTTGGACAGGGCCGATTCAAAAGGCCAAAGACTTATAAAACTGTTCCGTACTTTCCACTGTCACTTGACCCTCTATCTTTGCGGCGCGATGTTGTGCTTTATCTCTCTTTCTATAGGTAACCGCAGCGGCAAGATGCTCGAGGGAACTTGTTACTCGCGTATACCACCACCTTTACGGCGTCCGCGTAGCACAAGGGGTGCTGTGTCTGCGCATGAGTTTTGTGTGGATATTGGTAACTCCAGGCTAGTTCGCTGCGGTGCTTCTTCTTTCCTGCCACCTCTGTTCTGTGGAATTCTCTTCCATCTTCTGTGTTTCCAGCTGAATTTAATCTCCCTCACTTCAAAGCTTGCGTCTGCTGCTCATTCTGCTAATTTGCATTAGTTATGACCTTCTGAAGACTGTAACACCCGCTCCTGAATAGGGCTTGCCGTGAGTGGTGGTGACAACTATAATATATATATATATGATATATATAATATATAATAATATCTTATATATATATATATATATATATATATATATATATATATATATATATTATATTATATATATATATATATAAAAAGTTACATCAAATAATGTCGTAAAACTACGTCGATGCAACGCTACCGTGTAACGTTGCAGAGCAGGGATGTCGTAAGGTACGTAAATACTACGTTGAGCTGAATTTGCACATCCCAGGGACGTAAATTATTATGTACTATGCGATGTCGCTACATCGCAAAGGACGTAAATCGACCGTCGCTTTTTAACGTTTAGTGTGCTAATGGGTATATATATATATATATTATATATATATATATATATATATATATATATATATATATATATATATATATATATATATATATATATATATATAATATATATATATATATATATATATAATATATATATAATATATTATATATTATATATATATATATATATATATATATATATATATATATAAAAATATATATATATTTATATATATATATATATATATATATATATATTTATTTATATATATATATATATATATATATATTATATATATATATATATATATTATATTATATATATATATATATAATATATATATATATATATATATATATATATATATATATATTTGTTTACTATTTATATTATATTACTATATAAATATATATATATATCACATATATATATAAATATTATATTATATTATATATATACTCATTTTCAATCAACTATTAACCGCATCATACTATATCACTATCATAATATATATTCAATATATATATATATTATATAACTATTATATTAAATATATATAATATATAATAATATATATATATATATATATATTTATATATATATATATAATATATCATATATATATATAACTATATATATATATATGAGAATGTGCATGGAATGCAAATATTTTTTCTTATTAATCGTGAAAGCGAATGTTACATATTGCCAATCATATGACACTATTTAAACCATAATTGGAATATTTGCATTTGTTGCAAAAGTTCATTCATAAAAAATAGAATGAAAAATGTATTAAATTTCCAGTTTCCAGAATGAGAGACATGGAATCCCTGCTACCCTGCTATTCAGAGAGAGAGAGAGAGAGAAGAGAGAGAGAGAGGAGAGCGAGAGAGAGAGAGAGAGAGAGAGAGAGAGAGAGAGAGAGAGAGAGAGAGAGAGAGAGAGAGAGAGAGAGAGAGAGAGAGACGAGGACGAGAGAGAGAGAGAGAGAGAGAGAGAGAGAGAGAGAGAGAGAGAGACCACCAGCCTCTTTCTCCAACCTCCACCCTTTGAAAGAGGAAATCTACTTCATTAATTAATGTAGCAAGTTAGCAACATTTGGTAGCACAATCAATAGTTGAAATCAATTATTGGAAAGGTTATACCTTTCAAATATAATTTTTCATCTCTCTTCAAGCATTAACCTGTCCATTTTTCATTATAAATCAGACAAGCACCCAGCAAAGAAGGGTTTACTGGCAACTTTTGATGGAGGACAAGAGAGGTAAGTTCTCGATAATTGTGAAAGATCAGGACAGTCTTTGCTTGCATTTTAACCATACAAAAAATCCCTCGTTAGAAGAAATGCGTTTCTCTTTGAAGTATTCCTCGAGGATTTCTGATGCCTGCCCAGACTCCTGATCACCTTCATAATCATTGCGCCTGAATGAAGAATTGCATTCATGTCACTGGTTAACATTGGAGCTTGTGGATGGTTTGAAGCAGAGAGTGCTGGTCTTTGTTTCTCTTGAACGTTTTCAGAGTCGTATATTGAGAATTTCTCACAATTTCGAACAAAGCTCCTTTCTTAACTCTTTTCGTTAGAAACTGAAAACTTTTATATCTTTCCATTGCCTAGGATCCAAAAACCTAGCTATGGAATACAGTCGTTTACTCTCTGTGAATTTAACCTTTTGTTAATTTCTCTTAGTGTTATCTTCTCATCATTTTTATTCCTTGACTGCCATTGTCTGAGAATACTAATACTCCCTTCAGAGACGTTAAGAAGGGAACGATGTCAGCTATTTATAATGAGTTTTCGCTGATTATCTAGATGGTATCTTCGAATGATTGAAGCACGCCGATACAGTTGGTTAGAATAGAGTTGTCATGGAATGTTAAGACACCTATTGTATTATTAGAGGGGCTGTACAAACAGTAGTTGCATCTTTATCATCACTGTTGCAGCGCGTGGTAACGTTTCCCTTTACTGAAAGTAATTAAGAAGATGTAAGAGACACTAATTCTGGTCTGTATTTTCTTTAGTTCTTCTTAAGTCATTGTGGAATGATTATGTGCAGCACATCATCTGCTTATGTTTCGAGATGTCAGACCATTTTGATGGTAATGTGCAGTTAATGACTTTGCGTTACTCAAATCAGAAAGAAACAGAATTTTCTTTATTTTAATACCAGCATCTCTTAGGACACAGTGAATGTCATCTGGAGATAGTTTACATTTAGCCAACATTCAATTAAATACTTCACAAAGATATTCACCCGTGAGAGGATCAGTTAGTGGTCAGTTCAGAACGCAAAATTTTGGCGTTTGTACTCCTTGATCTCAAATGTATATATATACTCACAATTATAAGCCTATCAATATATTGAAACACAGTATAAGTATAATCTTAATTATATCTCTTCTATGAATTAAAGTCAGTAAATTACACTCCCCAAAAATGAAATTGCTTCGGGATCAAAATTAGCGCAATCTTATGTACTTCCACCTGCTGAATTAAAATATTGCCATAAAAATGATCGATTAGCTTTTGCTTTGGATATACAGTGACATGTAAATTTTTAGAGTCTACATTTGTATTATGGGGGAAATTTTGTTTTTGAGAGTTGTCACATCAGCAGTAGGGCAGTGTTTGGAGACCACGTTTGGAGGCTAATGGCTCTGGTGCTGTCGTGCTCCTTATTGGATCCTTATGGCTCCTTATGGTTCCTTATTTATCTTACCTCCTTATTTAGCACCTTTTAGCTCCTTATAATTTTGGTCTACTTAGTAATTTGTTGTTATTTTGTTGGGGCACATGTACATATACTGGAGCGTACATGTATACTTACTTACGTATATGATGTACGTGTTTTATGTGCTTTTTGTTGTTGTTATTGTTACGTATTGTTGGTTTTTGGTGACTTCGTGCGGCCACCCTAGCCTAAGAACACACATACACACACATAAACTAATCTGTCTGGCATGGAGACATATATCCTATTTCTATACCCTATCTAAAACACATAAACCATCCCAAAGCTATGCTTGTTCTTGCTTTATTTTTTGTTGAACGTTGCCCCAATATATATATCGTCATCTTGAAATTCAGGAAACATACATTTTTATTTTATCACGAAATTGAGCTAAATTTGTTCTCGTAACACTAAAACTTCTTTTCTCAGTAGATAATTATATAATCTTTTTTAGTTCTTGGTTTCGTACTCTCCCTGAAACTTTGCCATAAATGTCAATATAAATTTGCTCTTCCACTTCTCGCTTCTTTCAAAGTGCATCGCTTCTGTCTTACCTTCTGATAAAGTTGGTCTAGTAATTGAAAGCATTGCTCTAATTCCACTTTAGGCAATTCCGGAGTTATTCCTCTTCTCCACCTCTCTCCATCTCATTTACAGCTTGCCAAACATTGTAAAGTTTTCTAAATATGTACTCTCTCTGAGTTAGAAAGTTTGTGAATCTGACAGTATTCCTCTTGCGGTTTTCAAAAGTATGTTTGAAAGTTTGCACCTCTCAATGTAAAATATTCACTTCAATCTTTCCTACCATCTGAAATCATACAATCATTCAACTTATACCAAAAAATGCAACCCTCCCCCACTCACTACTCTAAACATCGTATTATCGATTTTACCTCTGTACTTTCTGAAGTTTTGAAATTTATTCCAAAATGAAAATTAAGATAAATCTTAATTCTTAATTCTTCTAACCTTTTATTAAATCATCAGATGGTCATCATTCCTTGCGACAGGGAAAATGGTCGACTGGGAAAATGATCGACAGGTCAAATGGTCGGCATTTGTAGAAAAAATCTGGTTATTTAGAGTTTCTCTAACGAATTCAACAAAACTTAACCTAACCTAACCTAACCTAACCTA
>JABUQX010006966.1:25000-27500 GCA_015478945.1 Trachelipus rathkii
TAAATGTCTAAATCCACCAGACCTTTTTTGTTATATAAGTGGTGGGTTCACTGTAAAATATGGTCGGCGGTCTTTAACAACCACAGTTAAGAAGGTATATTACTATTATTTTGGTTGTCACATTGGAAACCAGGACAAAGATTGGGCTCCCCATATATCTTGTACAACTTGCTACACCAATTTGGTTAAGTGGGTGAATGGAGAAAAATCACGAAGTATGCCATTTGTTGTACCGATGGTTTGGCGCGAGCTCGCTAGGCACCTAGAAGACTGCTATTTCCGTCACCGAGATACAAGGATTTTCAAATAAAACAAAATCATATATATTTTATCCTTCTCTTCCATCTGCAATTCGGCCAGTATTACATGGACCTGGACTTTCAGTGTCAAAGCCACCAATGGATTTGGAAGATTCAATATCCCTGAAGAGAAAAGGTTGAGAAAATTGAAGCATCAACATCATTTAACCCGTCCATCGTTCCATTTCATGAAAGGACACCCCATCACTTTGAACAAAGAGAGCTCGACAATCTAGTAAGAGATTTAGATCTCCGCAAAGGACAAGCTGAACTCTTACGATCTAGGCTTCAGCAGTGAAATTTGTTGGCAACATGCACTAGAATTTCAGTATATAGATAAAGGCATGAGCGATTTTCAAAATACTTCACCATGCAATGATCGGATATGTGCGTGTACAAATATTGACGGTTTGATGGCTGAAATTGGTTTAAACCATGTCACAAAGAAATGGATATATTTTTTAGACTCGTCAATGACAAGTCTGAAAGCAATATTGCTTCATAATGGTAATGCCATGCTTTCATTACCAGCAGCATACTCAGTAGATATGAAGGAAACATATGACAGTATGTCAGTTTTAATTAATGCATTACAGTATAAACGATATGGTTGGAAACTCTGTGGAGACTTGAAAATTGTAGGTATGCTAATGGGACTTCAGGGTGGATTCACCAAATACTGCTGTTTCCTTTGGCTATGGAACAGTAGAGCAACAGACAAGCACTATATACAGAAAGAGTGGGCAAAAAGAAGTAACTACGTTCCAGGACTTGAAAATGTTAAGTATCAACCTTTAGTTGACTCAAGGAAGATATTGCTTTCCCCTTTACATATAAAATTAGGCTTAATGAAATACTTTGTGAAAGGAATGGATAAAAATGAAGATGGCTTTGCATATCTCAGGACTCAGTTCCCTGCTTTAAGTGAGGCAAAATTGAAAGAAGGAATATTCGTTGGCCCACAGATCAGAAAACTCTTGAAGGATGACACTTTTGAGAAAGAGTTAACTGCTTTGGAACTATCTGCTTGGAGGGCATTTAAATCAGTGGTTTCGGGATTTCTAGGTAACAACAAAGCTGAAAATTACGAAGAGTTGGTAAGAAAACTCTTGGACAGCTATCAGAAGCTTGGATGTCGGATGTCACTAAAAATTCACTTCCTGCATTCCCATTTGGATTTCTTTCCCCATAACTTGGGCGCTGTTAGTGACGAGCAGATGACAATGGAACACCGATATCAAGGAAGAGTACATCCTAACATGATGGGTGACTACTGCTGGTTCTTGCTAAGAGAAGATAAAACGCAGCATAAGAGAAAGAAATGAAATTTTGGTAACTAGTTGTTTAAAAATCTAAATTTTCTTGTAAACTCAGTTAATTGCAACGTTTGGATAACTGCTTTGGAACTATCTGCTTGGAGGATATTTATATATATATATATATATATATATATATATATATATATATATATATATATATATATATATATATATATATATATATATATATATATATATATATATATATAAGGGAGAGAGAGAGAGAGGGTATTTTTGAATAACATTTTCAATATTTCCCTGTATTAAATTTGAAATGAGCGCTTTTTGTTTATATTTGCCGGTATTATTTAAACTTTCCGTTGTCACACAAGATTGGTACGTGTTACGAAGTTTTCAACATCATTTTTGTAATCAGAATGATCGATTTAATAAGAAAATCATTTAAATGTTCACGTGGCAGAAAAAAAGAAACATTTTGTTGATTAGTGTAATTGTAAATAGTTTTCTTGTGAACTTTAATCATAAAAAATGTGTGTCATGCACTACTCTCCTTCAAGTGATCCTATTTTAAGTCCATACTAATAAGCCTTTCCATTAATAGATCCTTTACTCCATTAAGCCACTCTATTGGGTTTGTCGCTCCCTTATTACCTATTACCAAATACCTCAATCATAAAAACCTTAGTCATTCATTATAATCATGTGTCCATAAATTAGGGTTGGCAGACGCACCAGGTGCGGTGCAGCGCGGTGCGGTGCGGTGCGGTGCGGTGGGGTGTGGTGCGGTGTGGTGCGGTGCGGTGCGTGGTGCGGAGCGCGGTGCGCATTGAAACATAGAAATGCGGTGAGGTCAGGTGCGGTGAGGTGCGGTGCGTAGTGAGCTTATCCTGGTGCTGTACAGTGCGGTGCGGTTGACAAAAT
>JABUQX010006967.1:0-55811 GCA_015478945.1 Trachelipus rathkii
CATATTTTGGGCGGAGTTAGCTACATCGTGGTACTTTTACTCGTATTCGGACCGTACAGCGTCGTTCAAATTTATTTTCCATACACTGAGGTAATAATATTTCAATCAAAAATTGTTTAATCAGGAATGTATAAAAACGCGGTTTCAAATTTTGGAATATTCTTTATTAAAGAACGCCCGAAACTATAAATATATTTTAGCACATATAAAAGTGTATAGATATAAAACGCTATGTACATAAAACTATTAAAGGGTAAATTTAATCCATCAACAGGATTTTTGATCGTGAATTAAAAAAGAAACTATTTATTAAATTCTTCATCAACAAATAACAGATATTTGGAATCTTAGATTTTGATTTCTAATCTCCTTAATGCGGCTAATCTCCTTCTCGATATCTTCCACTAGGCGTTCTCTGTAGGACCGTTTCCGATTGATGGCGTAAATAAGGTCTTCGTATTTCGAATAATCTCGAGTGGTGCCCAATCGATAGACGATGTCCCTCATAATGCCCCTTACGTGCCAACTGAAAATTCCATTCATAAAGTCGCTGATCTTTTGATTTTCGATATTTTCATCGGTTCTTAAAATTTGTGTCTTCGGATCGTTCTCTCCTTGACGAACCCTGTATTCGATATAGGTCTCTTTGAGTATTTTCGTGGTTAATCGAATTCTTTCTTCGAACATTTCGAATTCTCTAAAAAAGGAATGTAAACGAGGATGCAAATCCAAAAAATTTCTGATCGCCCTTTGTCCTTTTATATCAAAGCCGATTCCTTCGCTAATCAATTTTCCTCTTTCGTCGAGATATTCGACCTGGAGTGTAGTCAGATCTAGCCCAAATCCGTTGGGGTCGCTCGTCGCGAACTCTGCTCTTATAACCTTCATGTTGCCCTCTTTAGGAGGATCGCAAAGGAAGTACGATTTGTTTTGGGTGTACATTCGTTGTACGTAATTGAGGTACATCGAGCATAATACTTTTTTAAGAGTTTCTATGTTTAAAATAAAGGAAAAGGAAGAATCATCGAAATATTGCAGGCGGAATGCGCAGATTTCGGTATCAAAAATGAGATTGTAATCTTCGTGAAACTCGAAACGGATATTTTCCAATCTTACGAGACTCATTTGAAACGACTCTTCCATTTCCATAGTGAGCGATCGTTAGATAAAGAATGAGGTTCGTTTAGTAATTTATAACGCTTAGACCACGACTGCGGTTATAATGTTCTGTGACCAGATTAGCTCGGAATCTTATATAAATACGTTACTCATTAAAAGAAATATGATTTTAAAAAACATTTTTTTCAATATTTAATTCGCTTATTATTATTTTTCAGCAATCATGTAACCTAAAAAATTTAATTTTTACGTCACTCATTAAAAGAAAAATATGATTAAAAAAAACATTTTTTTATTATTTAACTAGCTTATTATTTTTTTTTTAGGTATAAATAAATTGTCTCTTACGTATTAAGTTTTTATGATATTTAAATAAAAAAAATTTATTTAACAACTCCTTTATCCATCCACATCGATGTCCCCGCTGGAATAAAACATGTGCGATTTTTTCACATCTAGGCTTAGAAAATGCCGATCCGAAACGACGATCTCGACCACGCGGCGATAGTGAGTCTCGTAATCATCGATCAGTTTTGCGAGAGAACAATCGTCCTCGGCGCTCGCTAGCAGTCGATCGAAAACGAAAGCGGATTCGAGAATGGGAAGGCGTACGCTCGGAAACCTTTTCGAGGAATATTTGAACACCTTACTGGTTTTGCCGACGATGTTGCCCCCATTTTTCAAAAGATTGACGTTCGCCTTCCATTGCTTCTCTTCGAGGTTCCTTAGTAAAGTGTAAATTTTCGTTTCCGATTCGGGGCACACTCGAGCGTATTCTGAAACTTCTTCTCCGGAGCCGCAGCCGCTGTTCCCCCGCCTCACCTCGTTAACATTAGCATTATTATTATCGTTGTTGTTATTAATCCGGATTAAATATTTTAGGTGGCCGCGACAAACGCTATCGATTTTTTCGTCCGAAAGCGAAGAATCTGTGAATATATATCTTTTACAATATTCTGAGAAATCGCTAAAAAATTTACTCAGAGAGTTGTTGAAAAAGTAGTTCGACGAGATCTCGGAAGCGTTATCGACGACGAACTCCAGCGCGTAGCGAATAATGCTGCTCTTGTTTAAAAGTCCGTACTTCCCGTACTGCGCGGTAACTCGCGGCAACTTTTGTAAATTTTTTAATTTGGCGTCCGACTCTGAGCGGTCGACGTTGGGAAAATATTCGGTTTTAGTTTGCGAGTGTAAAGTGTGACAGTAGCAAGCGCACGTTGCCAAATCGGTGATGGGGGTGGTTTCGAGCCTGTGCGAGGCCTCCGCGGGCTTCGTCGCGTTAACCTCGTCGGTCGCCGCCGCAGCGGGGTGACCGTCGCCGTCGTCGTCGTCGTCATTAGATTCTTTCTTAATATTATAAACCAATTTCAAGAGTTCGATATATTTTTCGTCGTTTAGGGAAAAATGAATCCCTTTCGAATATAATAGAGAGCGTACTAATTTCAACAGAGAATAAACGTAGATGGCGAGTTTTTTATTGGTGACACCGCACCCCGTCGGAATGTAGACCCGCCTTCGGTTTCCCAGCGCCGGCATGCTCATATCCAAATTGAAAGAAAGGAAGGAATTGATGACGTATTCCGCGCTCCCTTCGCCAATCCCGAGGAGATTCTCCAAATGCCTAACCAGTAGGTTTTCATCGGAATCGAAACTCGTCTCGCTGAATTGGTTTCCCAGTCTTTCGACGAAACGGCGAATCAATTTGACCTGCGAGTATCCGTTGACGGGTGGAGAATGAAGATCGTTTCCGCGATTCGTGTCGTGAATGCCTCCGTCAGCTTCGTTATTCCCTTTCAAATCCGTCTGACATTCGTAAAGAAACAATTGGAATCTCTCGATGAATAATTCTTCCGCGTTAAAAATTTTAAAAATTATACAACTTATTTTAAATAATTTAGACAAGTTAGAATCTTTCATTCCGTTCGTGAAAAGAACCCATAATTTATTAGGAACTAAAACCGTTATGTCCGGAGTGATAAAAAAAGTGGTGGAATTGATTTTTTTATTCCCGTTATCGGAAGCCGCGGTCTTTAATTTCTTTTCAAGCGACTGAATAGCGTCTCCCTCCCCCACATCCGTTATTTCTCTTTTCTTACTAACGTCGTCGTCGTCGTCGTTGTCGCAGCAACGATCATCACCGCCTCTATCCCTCGATGTCGCGCACTCGAGTATCTCGCGTATTTTGAAATAAAAATCAAAGTCGTTCTTAAAACTTTTTTTTTCGCCCGATAGGAAAAATAAAAATTTTTTCAAATCTTCCCGGATCGACGGTTCGATCTCTTCGTCTCGGAGGAGGCTTTCACTCATAAACGCTTCGCAAGATTCTATCATATTCAAAAGCATCGACGAATGAAACATCGACATTTCGACGACTTTTACGAATCTATCAAATTTTCCTTTTATCGAATTCATTTCGGAAGAGAGATGATACGAAACCGCCGGTACTGACGTCATTTATGCAACAGCCGCCCCCCCCAAGGTTACCACCAGAACAAATTTTTTAAGGATATTTTATTTATTAACATCGGCTATTAAAAGTTAATTATAAATATTATTTTTTTCCAATATTTTTATTATATATATATATATATATATATATATATATATATATATATATATATATATATAATATATATATATATATATATAATATATATATATATTTTTATATATATATATTATATATATATAATATATATATATATTATATATATTATATATAATATATATATATATTTATATATATATATATATATATATATATATATATATATATATATATATATATATATATATATATATATATATATATATATATATATATATATTAGTAAAATAATATTGTTGGAAGGTAGTTAATCTTCTATCCTTTTCCCCTTTGCATGAGGTGATGGAACTAAAACCGTTCCCTTTATTATGGGTTTGTGCCAAAAATCTAAATTGGTTTTTCCCTTTAGAATTTTTTTCCACCAGAGATATAAAAAGAAAACCACGGAATTTAGGCCGTAAACTAGCATGCCTCCTTACAGTAGGTCATAACTAATTGATAGATTGAAATTGCATTTACGTATGACCATTATTTTTTTCTACGAATTTTTAAAATTCACCAGGTAACGTTCCCTTTAGTGCGATTTTATTATGCGCTTTGGCAAAAATTGGATCTTCTTGTTCCCTTTATTAACAAAGAATTTAGGCCGAAAATTTCCCTGTGAAAGATGCCATATTGACAGGCTTATATTTTCAAACCTGTATATTTAGAGTTGGGAGGACCAACACTAATCTGTGACCGTGTGCGCACCCCACTAGAAGAGAAATTTTGTTTTTTTTTCGGGGGGAAACCGAAAACTTCAACAACTCAGGAATAATTTGTGATATCGTAAAACTAAAATCAGTTGTAGGGTCCTCAGGTACTCCTTATTAGTTTGCTGGGGTACAGGGGGTTCCTGGGACAAGTTTTAAAATTTCCGTAAAAAAAACCTAAGTGTTCCCCCTTTGCGTACGGTGGTGGAACAAAAAACTGTTCCCTTTATTATGGGTTTGTGCCAAAAATTTAAATTGATTGTTCCCTTTAGAAATTTTTTCCACCAGAGATTAAAAAAAAACACGGAATTTAGGTCGTAAACTAGCATGCCTCCTTACAGTAGGTCATAACTAATTGATGGATTGAAATTGCATTTACGCATGACCATTATTTTTTTTTCTACGAATTTTCAAAATTCACAAGGTATCGTTTCCTTTACTGCAATTTTATTATGCGTTTTGACACAAATTCGATCTTCTTGTTCCCTTTATTAACAAAGAATTTAGGCCGGAAATTTCCCGGTGAAAGATGCCATATCAATAGGCTTATATTTTCAAACCTGTATATTTAGAGTTGGGAGGCCCAGCACTACTCGCTGACCGGGTGCGCATTCCACTAGAAGAGGAATTTTGTTTTATTCGGGGGGGAAACCGAAAACATCAATAACTCTGGAATAATTTGAGATATCGTAAAACTAAAATCAGTTGTAGGGTCCTCAGGTACTCCTCATTAGTTTGCAGGGGTACAGGGGGTTCCTGGGATAAGTTTCAAAATTTCCGGAAAAAACCCGAAGTGTTCCCCCTTTGCGTACGGTGGTGGAACAAAAAACTGTTCCCTTTATTATGGGTTTGTGCCAAAAATTTAAATTGATTGTTCCCTTTAGAAATTTTTTCCACCAGAGATTAAAAAAAAAACACGGAATTTAGGTCGTAAACTAGCATGCCTCCTTACAGTAGGTCATAACTAATTAATGGATTGAATTTGCATTTACGTATGACCATTATTTTTTTTTCTACGAATTTTCAAAATTCACAAGGTATCGTTTCCTTTACTGCGATTTTATTATGCGTTTTGACACAAATTCGATCTTCTTGTTCCCTTTATTAACAAAGAATTTAGGCCGGAAATTTCCCGGTGAAAGATGCCATATCGACAGGCTTATATTTTCAAACCTGTATATTTAGAGTTGGAAGGCCCAGCACTACTCGCTGACCGGGTGCGCATTCCACTAGAAGAGAAATTTTGTTTTATTCGGGGGGAAACCGAAAACTTCAATAACTCTGGAATAATTTGAGATATCGTAAAACTAAAATCAGTTGTAGGGTCCTCAGGTACTCCTCATTAGTTTGCGGGGGTACAGGGGGTTCCTGGGACAAGTTTCAAAATTTCCGGAAAAAAACCCTAAGTGTGTAAGTTGGTGGAACAAAAAACCGTTCCCTTTATTATGGGTTTGTGCCAAAAATTGAAATTGATTGTTCCCTTTAGAAATTTTTTTCACCAGAGATAAAAAAAACACGGAATTTAGGCCGTAAACTAGTATGCCTCCTTACAGTAGATCTAAACTAATTGATAGATTGAAATTGCATTTACGTATGACTATAACTTTTTTTTCTACGAATTTTTAAAATTCACAATGTAACGTTTCCTTTAGTGCGATTTTATTATACGTTTTGGCACAAATTTGATCTTCTTGTTCCTTTTATTAACAAAAAATTTAGGCCACAAGCTTATATTTTCAAACCTGTATATTTAGAGTTGGGGGGCCCAGCACTACTCAGTGACCGGGTGCACACCCCACTAGAAGAGAAATTTTGTTTTTTTTTCGAGAGGAAACCGAAACCTTCAATACCTCAGGAATAATTTGAGATATCGTAAAACTAAAATCAGTTTTAGGGTCCTTTGGAGTAGAGGACGCTATTAAAGTGGTCGCTTCCTACAGAAAAACGTAGAATAATTTTTTATTTTTTTTCTTAGTCTTTGTTCTATTTATTTCTATACGAGGGCAAATATTAATAAACTTACAGAAATCAAGAATTTAAGTTTTTCAATATCATGATATACGTATACGAATAAAAGACGAGACAAAAATATTTCGTTCAATTTTTGTTATTTTCTAACTCCAGATGGAAAAGGCAGTCGTTAAATGAAGAAATGTTATCCGAAAATAATCTATACGAATAAACCAACACCCGATATTTACGAATATCCTCTCGTATAGAATTTTCTGCGCCCTTCATTTCCATCAACAACCGTTTCGTTTTCTTCTCTGCCTTGAGAAAACTTCTTAAGGACGAGTAAAAATATTTAATTCTTTCGTCGGCGTCTTTTAAAAAATTGAGTTCCTGAACGACGCTTATGACACCTCCGCCGCCCTTTTTAGCGCTAGTTTCTAAATTGTATTTTATACGCTCGAAATCGAATACGTCATCGCGCCACGAATATTGAACGTCAAAACTCGATCTATAAATTTCATCGTTATCATCGCAGAAGTTCTTCGCTAACTGCGCTTCCAATCCTACATTTTCGTGTTCGTCTACGCTTCCGATAAACATTTTGAATAAAGGGAACGAATAATCTAGCGAGTCATCGTTATTCAATAGCGGATTTTTCGTTCGCACCAAAGAATAAATGTTCTCGTCCCCTGCCTCCTCTCGCCGCTCTTCTTTTTCTTCCTCTTCCCCCCTCGGCTGTTCCGCATCGTAAAACACGCCGCTGAGAAACGAATCGTCCTTTTCCACCGTTGAAGATTTCCTTCGCTGCGACGAAGGAGCCAAAGGTTCATTTTTATAATAGATATCGTGTTTGTAAATATGCTCCCTCAAGTAGGTTTTGGCAGCTAAAACTTCTGCTGATTCGTTCCCATCGCCGTATTCCTCGCGATTGAAGATACCTCGCTTGGCTAATAAAGATAGGATTTCTCTATTTACATTTTCGAAAAAGGAACCATCCTCAGCGGCTGTCGCGTCTAACAGGAGTGGCCTTATTTTTGTGAATGCGACTCGCGCGAAGATCATATAGCGCTCCGCCACAATGCACTTATTTTCCAAGATCTCGATATCGTTATCGGGAAACCTTACGTAATATTCGTTTAAAAGCCACTTAGTAAGGCAAACAACAAAGTGACTCTGTAAGTAAATGGTATCCAGATCCTGTCGAAGCTCTGGAAGGTTCCTCTCTGAAGCGTGTTTAATGACTTTGCTCGCCATCACACCGATTGCGGATTTAAAATATAGAAAATAAAAATTAAAGTGCAACATTGATTCCCTCTGGTGTAAAAGGGACTGATCTTTGAAAAGAAGTCCTAGCGTTTCATCGCGCGATATCCTTTCTCTAAATTTTGACAAGATCATTCTTTTTCTTTCCAAGTGTTCCGCTTTTCTCTCGACATCCTCGATGCAGGAATCTAGCAAATTGTTAAAAGAGTTTTTTGCAGAATATATTCGATATTGTAGAAGCGATGAAATGTTTCTGTGATTTTCGTTACTCATCGTGCCATCACCTTATTTTAAATTTTACGTACTTTTAGCAATTTGGGATGATTAAAATAAAGTTATTACTCTATATATTTTTATTTACCCATCATGGTACAAAGCGACACACACAAATATATATATATATATATATATATATATATATATATATATATATATATATATATATATATATATATAAAATATATATATTATATATATTTTATATATAAAATATATATATATATATATAATATATATATATATATATATATATATATATATATATATATATACTTATAAAAATCGAACATTAATAAAGTTTCGCGTTTTCAATTGACAAAATACATATTGAATATTTTACCAAAAATTGAACGTTAATAAGGTTTGACCTTTTCAATTAACAAAATACGTGTTGAAAATTTTAAAAACTTCCGCATCCAAATGTTTTTGAATTTTCTTATCGGATTTCTTGGACCTTCTCGTGAAAAGGTAATTTATGTAAACCTCGCCAAAAATCCTATATTTAAACTTTTCGGGGTTGGCTTCCTTCATTAGACTAAATGCTGGGAAAATATTTCCGTCCCCCAAAAAATTAACAATAAACAAGCGCTTATCTCTCGAACCTCGCGAAATAAAAGACGGGTCGAATACCAATTTGCCTATTTTTTCGTCATGCCGAATACAGCGCCCCAATCCCTCGAGGATTAACCTGTGCCAGGTCGGAGTTTTCCCCGCCCTCCGTATCGATTTTCTGAGAAAATTTGACGTTTTTAGGAATCTGCTGAAGGCGACCTCTACTAGAAAATCCAAGAAATCGGAGTTGAGCTCATCCCCGCAGCATCCGGTGTATGGTTTTTCGGCGAAGTATTTTTCGATTTCGAAAGGTAGATGAGTATTCGCGAAAGGGATTTTAATCTCGTTATTCATTCTCTGGTTGACATTGCTATACATTTCGCCCATGACCTTTTTCATTTGCGCGAGCGTCTCATCATTGGCGACATTATTTTCAATATCATCGACGATTTTAGATATCAAAGAACTCGCCTGCGAGGAGGCGTTGTTGATGTTAGTTGCGTGCGAGGATGAATATTGTATTGTCACTTCGGTGTTCTGACACATCACCGTCTCCTTCACCAAAATTCCGGTAGAGGAGGAGGTTTCGAAAGTAGGGGGAGGAAGAGGATTAGGAGAGGGTGGAAGAGGAGAAACGACTTTGGGAATGTGAATTAAATCTTTTATGTCCTGAATATCATTATCTAAATTTTCATAATCGGGGTTCGTTAAGGACACAGAAAGGGGATCGCAATGGGGGTTCGTCGCTTGAGCATCAGCGGCGGTGTCGTGGCGTTTACAGCTAACCGTTTCCTTTTCGGAGTATCCGCTCTCTCTCGTTGGCTGCGAAGTTGTACCGCCCACGAAATTAGTTTCTCCAGAAGACTGGGGTTCGTCTTCTTCTTTTATTACTAATCGCGACTCCGATAGGCAATCGTCCGATTCATAATTTGGTGGAGCGCCGTCTAACACCGGAGTGAGTCGACCAACGTTCGATTCGTTCGTTCGCCCAGTTGTATTGACGGCGGCCGTGACTCTCGAATCTTGCAAAAGATCATCTATATTGAAACTATCGTTATTCTTTTCAGGAGTCGACAAACTATCTTGCGTCCCTACGGCGTTTGTTCTTTCTCGAAGTAAAAAATGCGTTTGTTGAGGCTCCTGGTCTTGTGCGCATTCTGGTAATCTTGGGCCGTGTTCCCCCTGGTGAAAATAGTCGCCCCTCGGCTGAGTGTTTTCGGGAACCGCTGTTGTTGGTTTTTCATCCTCGTTAATAAAAAGACTCGGTAATGGTTGCTGCTTCTGCTGCTGCTGCTGCTGCTGCTGCTGCTGCTGCTGCTGCTGCTGCTGCTGCTGCTGCTGCTGCTGCTGTGTACATTCCGAAACAAAATATCGTGGCTGCGGCTGCTGTTGATGGTGTTGGGTAATTTCTAAAAAGTTCGTTTCTTCGCGAGTGAACAAACGCGGTTGTCGACGATTTTGCTGCTGAAGGTATTCGGATCTTCCTAGGTTGCTCGTACCTTCTTGATAAAAGAGACACGGTTGACTTATCTGCTGTTGCTGGTTGTATTCGGGAACAAAAAGACACGGTTGTAGTGACTGCTGCAACTGCTGCTGATTATAACTTTCGAAAAATCCGGCGTCGAAAGTTTGTTCGGGATTTATTTGTTGTTGTTGTTGTTGATGCTGCTGTTTCTTAGGATGTTCTTGAATAAAATTCGGTCCCAAATTAAACAACCTATGGTCTTCTAAGGTATTTAAATTTTCAATCGGCTGGGATTCGTAGTTGAAATTTGCGTCCCGCGGCCAAGGCCTTTTAAAACCTTCGTTTTCATCGAGATGTCGCGTACGCATTCCCAAATCTGAAAAATGAAAATTCAATGTATTATTTTTTTTTAAAAAAAATGCGTGATTTATTTAATTATCGAGATTATAATAGGTTATCAGAAAACGAGTTTGGTAGATATACACTCACCACATCTAACGGGGTTAGCCATACATTTCTCGACCGCTCCACTGACCAAAACGAATTGATTGTGATTCCCACTCGTCGTACTTATTTGATCACGATTACGATAGTATTCTTGCTGTTGCCGCATACGTGTTTCGTCGAACAAACTCGAGAAAGCGGAGTGTTTTTTAGGCACTTCCCGTGGAAAACGATGTAAATCCGGATCGAAAATTGTATTTTTCTCCAATCCCTTCAAATATTTTGAAAAACTCTCGTTTTCCCATAAGGGACTCGTTTCCTTTCGGGGTATTCTCAAATCCAATCCAGCGTCTGAAATATTTTTTATATTATTAATAATATTATTATTATTAATATTATTATTATTAATATTATTATTATTATTATTATTATTATTATTATTATTATTATTATTATTATTATTATTATTATTATTATTATTATTATTATAATTATTATAATTATTATAATTATTATACTATTAATAATTATTATTATTATTAATTGTTATTAATTATTTATTATTATTATTATTATTATTATTATTATTATTATTATTATTAATATTATTATTATTATTATTATTATTATTATTATTATTATTATTATTATCGAGGTAGAATAATGTTTCGTTGTTGATATTGCCGAAATATACAAATAATTAAATTTTTTAAATAGAATAATTTAGAAAAGCCCCGCGTTATATTTCATCTTTTTCAATCACCATTCGACCTTTTAATAAAAAAACTTACATCCGCCAATGTAGTCTTTCGCATTCCATTCGAAAGATCTGTCTACTGCAACTTCTTCGATTTCCTCGTCACCTTTTGTTTCTGAAACTACTACTGCCGCCGCCACCGCCGCCGCCGATGGTTCACTCGAAACGATAGTTCGGCGGTAGGTATTCGGCGGCGGGACGTCGATTCCATTTCGACTGCTAAATCCAGGATGCCAATTACCTGCGTTGAGAAAAACTAAATTAACTTCGTTCGTAAAGAAAAATGTTATAAAATTACATTTTTTTCAAAATAAAAAAGAAATAAACAAATTAATTCTTCTTACCGGATTTGTTGAATGCTAAGAGAATAGCATCGTCGCCATCAACCTCCTGTTGAAGTAGAAGAAGATGTCTTTTCCTTTTCTTGAAAGGCAGTGGCCACGGCGGATTTTTTAAGGGGAGGAGGGGCATTTCCTTTTTTTCTTCTAAAACATTTTTAGGTTGGTGAAGAATGTCGTTTCCTTTTTTTCGTTTTGATCGATCTTTCCTTTGCCGTTTTTTGGATTTTTTAACCGATTTTCCCGGGGTTGAGACCCCATCTTCGATAAGCTCTTGGTCATTTTTCCTTTTACGATTCGTATTCTTTCCCATAATTTCAACACTTGAGGAAGAGGGGGAAGGGGATTTAGGCCCTTCAATATTATACTCAAATCTTTTTTGTCTCTCGGCATTATTCCCATTTTCGATTTTTCTAAATTTAATTTTTAGTCCGAAACTGGGCTCGATATCTTCGGCGCACCAAGAATCAACACTCGCCGTCACTGAATGTTTGGTTAATCTCGCACTCAAAATTTCTTCGTCGGGTTTTGAAGGCATATTCTTAAAATGCGAACCTGTGTGATATATTACAAAAATACAATATTCGAACTAAAAGCGGTGTTTATCTTTTTTCCTTCTCACATCGGAGAGAACGAATAATTTTTCGAAGTCCGAGTTCTTATATATACCCAGCCGCGGGTGTTATCCCGCCCACAGCGCTGAGCTTGCAAAAATACTTCGCGTGCAATTGGTTCCCCCGCATTTTAGCGCCACCCATTTTTTAGCCCCATCACTATTTACCCTATCCGCATTGCTGCAGGTACTGCTGTATGCGCTCAAATAACGCTAATGGGTAAAGAAATTACACGCCCGACCACCTCCCACCAACAACCCGCCACAAACTGCTACTCTTTTCACGCCCCCTTTTCAAACAACCGATTCCTACGTGCGAGCGTGCGTGCGTGCGTGCGTTCAGGCCTCAGAAAATATTATCATCCGGCATTCGCCACGTCATATCGCTGAATCACGTCCGTCAGACTGAAAAAAGGACGAATGAACGAGCAATGTACGAGACAATAGATTAGGAATGCCTCTCGTATTCAAAGCTTTGAAAAAAAGTGTTCGCGGATTGAATTTTGACCTATTTCGTTGTAACAATCTAAGAAGAAATTTAATACGAGTTCTTTGGTCACCGGAAGAAGGATTAAGGATGAGCAATCGCGATAATCAACTTCGTCTTTATATTGAACGTAGAAAACTTTAATTGTTAAAAAATTTTGATGTTATTTTTATACGATTAGTTGTGTTATCAAAATTATTTTTATCTTTTACTATTAATTTTATTCTTTAATTTTCAATTTTTTAATATGAGAAATTTATCAACGTAATGGTAATCGACCGTTTAAAAAGATGATATATATATATATATATATATATATATATATATATATATATATATATATAATATATATATTATATATATATATATATATATATATATATATATATATATATATATATATATATATATATATATATATATATATATATAAATCGAGAGAGAGTTTTGCAAATTTACACAATTTACCTTTCAATATGCCCCAACAGCCTTTAAATTTTTTTTAAAATCATGGTTATCAATAAAATGAAATGTTTCGTGCTTTACATCTCGAAATGTGTTTAAACACTTAAAAAAAGAATGTGGGTTATAAAAAATAAATTTTGTTTCTCCCTCGACATCGCATTTAACATTGTCAATTGGTTCAAATTCGGAAAATTCGGCAATGTCATATCGTTTTATGGGTCTCTGCCCCCCTTAGCTCGCGATCGTGCCTAAAAAAACGTTACTTTTTGCTTCTCGAGAAATGGGGAAAAATAAATTTTTCTTTCCTTAAGGGAGTTTTCTTCGAGGTAAACCAAAAAAATAATTACGGATCTAGGACTTCGCATAGCCCCGTAAGGTTAAGCGTGTCGTAACGAAGTAATAGATCGAAACTGCGGTCGCCTCTCAAGATCCGTCGATCAGTTTTTGAAGCGCCTTCGGGTATCGAAAAATTAAAGGCAGCTGTAAGGTTCTAAAACGTTCCTATTTATTTTCCTGGGGGAGGGTGCCGGGCCATCTAAGGAACACTTGGAAAGTTAACGTCAACAATCTCTATGGTCCCCCTTACTCTCCGATCGTGCCACGAAATAACGTCACTTTTTAATTTTTGGGAAATGGGTAAAAGTAATTTTTTTTTTTCCATAAGGGAATTTTTTTTACGAGGGAAATCAAAAAAATAATTAGGGAATCTAGGACTTCGCGTAGCCCCGTAAAGTTAAGCGTGTCGTAAGGAAGTAATAGATCGAACCTCGGTCGCTTTTCTTGATCCCTCGATCAGTTTCCGAAGTGGCTTCGGACATCGAAAAACTAAGCAGCTGTAGGGTGCTTAGACAACCCTCGTTACTTTCCAGGGTGTCGGGACTTCTAAGGAACACTTTGAAAATTAACTTAAAAAATCTCATGGGTCGGGATATGAAAAAAATTAATTTTTCATTCCTTAAGGGAGTTTTCTTCGAGGTAAACCTACGTTCTACGCGTTAGATTAATCACTCCTTTACGGAACATATAGAAGGAGTATGCGATAAAAAATGAACGCAATTTTTTTTAACCATTTTATTTATTTAAATATAAAAAAGAGAACAAAGAAAAATACGCTCGCCTAAAGGAAAAAATATAAAAAAAGAGAATAAGTAGAACGCATTTTTTATTCTAAGAGCGATGCGATAAAGCTTTCTTCTTTAATTTCTTTAATTTCGTCTTCTCCTTCATTTTTTTAATTTTTTCTTTTAACCTCTTCATTTGTTGACTCGCCGCATCGCCAAAACTTTTTTCGTCGTAATCGATCAAAGTTTCTTTCACGCTCTTTAGTCTTGCCGCGATTTCGTCGTTGCGCGCATTTATCTGTCCATTTCTGGTTTCGAGGCGGTCGAGGTCGTCCTGAATTTTAGCGTATCGGTCGTCTACTTCCTTAAGGCCGTTCCTAATAATTAACTCTATTATGACTGCCTGTTTTTTAAGATCCTCGATGCGTTCGAAACACCTTTCCGAGGCCCGCGACCATATCGAAGTATCGCATTCTGGATCCATCCGACGAAGGTAAGTAAAGCGAATAAATCGTAATCTTAGTTCTCAGTACACGCCGCGAAAGATTCGATAAATCAATATATTTATTAAATAATATATTTATTAATCTTATATCTTTTTCATTATTTACAATATACTCACTAACGAAATAATTCAATTTCAATCTATTAGAACTCTCCTAATTTTTTTTTCTCGCCGGTTCTTAGGGATTCGAAGATTTTTTCGCGAGAGAGAAATGTTTTATTTTGCCTCGTATTTTTTGCGCCAAGTCCCCGATTTCTATCGCGTCTCGCTTACGCGTCTCCCGGCAACTCCGATTTTGCGCTATCGTTTCCTCGCTCGAATTTTTAATTTTTTTTAATCTGGCAACCAACCCCGTTTCAACTGTACGATTGCGTCGAAGGATTTCTTCGTTAAAATAATTCAGAAAATATTTATGTTTTTTCTCGATACCGTTTAAGATTAATTTAATACGTTCAAGCGAAGCCCGATGATCGTTATCATCGACGACGGTAGCGCCCGAAGGCTCGTCGTTTCCCGGCGGTTGTGGCGACGACGACGGTAACGACGTTTGTCCGCCGTTTATCGTCACTTTCGCTTTTTTCTCGGCGGCGACGGATCCCAATTTAAACAATTTTCGTTTGCGTTTTATCCCCGACCCGGTTCTCCCGACGGCTGCGGCTTCAGCGACTCTGTCGAGCGCTTCGTGTTTCTCGATCACCTCTCGTTTTTTTCTCGCGAACCTTTTAAAAGCGTCGCGAATTTCTACAATATCCGATAAAACGACGAATTCGTCTTCGAGCGTCGAACTAGTTTTATTTCTCTCCATCGAAAACTTTCTGTGAAAGAGTTTTTTTAGAAGCTTTTTCCTTTTCTCGATTTTCGCGCTCTCGGAATACTTTTCGTAGTGGTCCCAGTAATGTCGCCGAAAAGCTTCAATTTCATCCGCATTAATTTTCTTAAAAACATCTAGCGCCAGGTGTAGATTCTCGGCATCATCTTTTATTTGCGGCGGCAATTTATTCTCGTAATCGGATAAAACTATATTGAGAGGGAAATCCCTTTCGGTGCCTAAATCGTATACGCGGCTTCTCTTCGTACTGAGAAATTCCGATTTTAGCGATTTGAAGAGGCTTCCCTGAATTTTAATCTCGTTTTTCTGAAATCCTTTACACACTTCGATCCACCTCCACAAGTTTCTATAGTGAGAGCCTCCCAATTTTTGTGGCCCCGTCATTTTGGGGTCGGTTTCGTTTTTATCCCTTTGGGGTCGAAGATAGGTGAATGAAGCAATAAGTATTAATATGATATTAGCATTTTTAAGCGATGAAAGCCCTTCATAAATAAATAGAAATAATATTTTTTATTTATTTGCTAAATATAGAAATATATATATAAATATATGTAATCGCTTCATTTAATAAATATATCGACGATATCTATTATAAATTATTAAACACACTGGTGTATTTTTTATAAAACGGCGTTAAATAATATTTACTATTAGAAAAATGTTTACGAATAAAACTAGATATATAATTTTTTTGTTCCTTTTCGCGAATAGTTTCTCGCCTCTATTATCGAAAAACCTACGCCCGGATCTCGCGGCTTTTGACCAAACGGAGAAGATCCTTTCAGAATATAATAAGACCGAAAACGCCGACGGAGATCATCCAGTCAACGACGAGGCCTACAACGATGACGGGTTCGACGGTAATAACTCTAGGATCATCATCGGGGAAATCGAAAAAGGCGATCACCCCCCATCATCTTTAGAGATAATAGATCAAAAGGATTTAGAGGAAGATTTGAAACGTATCGTTAGTAACATAATGGGGAGGGATATTTTGGGACCGACGACGAGAAACGTGTTTGAATGCATATTCCTGATAATCGTGCTGTCTATCATACTATATTTTGGTGTAAAAAAGCGATCGTTCATACCACTAATGTACGTTGCGATGAAGGAATACATTTTAAAGAAAAATAAAGTCTCGAACGCTAATGTGTAGGAGGAGGAGGGGAACGCGATTAAGAAAATCGAGAAGGAAAATAGTTTGAAAGAATTATAAAAACAGTGAAAGTATCCTTGATCGGAGAGAAAAAAAATTTAATCTCGAAAAAATATTTATAAAGAAGCAGCGTCGCTACGCCCCTCTTGAACCAACGGTTCGAGCTCGTCCTTTGATCGCGCGGCAAGCCCGCGTGTATTTATATTGGCGGACGGGCAGGCATGAAATTTCGGCGGTTTGGCTCACTTCGCACGCAGGACGCGATCGCTCCGTTGGCGAGTCGCTTTAATATCCGTTATTCGGTCGTAAAGTCATCCGTACAAACGGACAGCGGATCGGCTCGCGTTTCGGGGTGTTTAAAATTAATAGTAAACGATAAAAGAAGAAGATGAGGATAAATCGAATAATGAATTATATAAAAAATAAAATAATATTTCGCATATACTTTTTTATTATTCGATAACAAACAAATATTATTAAAAATAAACCATTATTAAAAATTATCTTTAAATTATTAAAAACAAACCGTGAGAAGGAATGTCCGTTATTTATCGACGCCGTCATCGCCACCCTCGCCCTAGCTTTTCGAATTAAATTATAATCGTGTTCAAAGACAAAACTATTCCACGGAAATCATTATGAACAGATCATTATCTTCGTCGTCGACTACTTTATATATGTCGGATAGCGGTTCCTCAGACTTTTCCGAGCGCCCCTCGTCGCCGTCGCAACTCTCCTCTTCCTCTTCACACTCGTATGCTAGTATATTTGGTCGTGATAATGACGACGAAGACGGCCCAGAAGAGGATAATTGTAAAGCGTCACCGAAAATGTCGATATATCTGCAGGAATACGGTGTAGATATTGACGCGGATGGAGGAAAAACAAACGTTAAAAAAGACTTGGAAATCGTTGTCAAAGAGACTAGTAAAATGGATTTTTTGAACATAAAAAACAAAAAAAAAGTTTTAAATTTGGAAAAGAATAGGAAAAGTGAAAATGAACCGTTCGCCGCCTCCGCCTCTTCCCGTCCCGGAAAAAGAAAAATGGAAGATCCGAAAAGGTTCATCGATTTAACCGATTGTTGGGTACTGAACGAGAAGGAAGAGATCATTCTTAATTCGAAAAATAAAAACGTGTTGACTAATCAAATCTACGATCCCGAAAAGTATTTAGATGACTTAAAAATTAAAGATATTTGTTACGTCGGTTCGTCCATTCCTCCCACGGTGAAAGAGTTTCCTTTTTCGTACTGTATAAATTACGAAAGTTTGGGCGAAGAAAGGACAAGAAAACAGATATCCGAAAAACTCAAATTAGACGACGATAATCGCCTCGTCAGTAAAATTATCAGAGACAAATTTAGCCACGAACGCCCCCTATTCGCCGGCTACGAGGGAGAGATTATAAGGATTTTAAACACGTTCCGCGCGATCGAACTTCGCCGGGAGAAATACATGCTCGTGAAGCGAAGCAACAGCTTAAAATTTACCGAGGCTCTTATAAAGAAATGCCTCGTCATAATCAAGGGGTGTCGAAAAATCGACGACAAAATCCGTCAAAAAAATTTAACGATAACCGCTCTCACGATTTTTCAACTCAAGATATGCAGAAACCAGAGCACGTTCAAACGAATTCGAATTCCCAACGTACAATTGGACTGGTGCATTCAAGCGGCGATTCTCAAATTAAACGAATTCGACGCCATTAACATCACGGACATGAATTTCGATACGAAATTTTGTCATTTCGTCATTAGTTTGGGCGATCGAGTGCTACTGTCGAAACTGAACAACGTCAACAACGCCAAATTCTTGATTCATAAGTTCACGAGCGAGGTGGGCTTCGATCCGCGACAAACGCACAGAGCCATCGGGCTGTACAACGTGGTTAAGAAGAACAACATTTTAGATCAAAAGACTCCCAAAAATTTGGCTCTAGCTGTTTTGTGTTTCATCGATCCCCGCATCAAAGATCGAGCCAAGAAATTTTGTAATTTAACGACGATCAACAGTATCTGCTCCCACATTCGCAACTACCTCGATTGCATCGGCTCCTACAACAATTATTTCTTGCACGACGACGATCAGAAAAAGACGACGGCGACGACGACGACGAAGGCGACGACGACCTCGAGTCAGCAGCAGCAGCAGCAGCAGCAGCAGTCCCGTCGCGCGATGCGAGATAAATATCTTTTGCTGAAATTGGGTTTGCAAAGAGCGGCGTTTGAAAACGTTTACGACATCACATGCTTCACGAACCTCGACCAACTGATACACGAGGCGAAAATAATAGAAAAAAATCACTACTTGAGAAGGAAGGCTTTTAAAAACAACCCCAAACTCAAAGGGTTATTCGATCCCCTCGATTACAAATTTTTGCCGAGTCGCGTTCTCCTTCCCGATTTTTCGAGGCCGAAAAAAAATTCGCGCTGCACCCACCGCCGCGGCAATAAGAGCTCCGAGGAGATTACGTACGAAATTTGAACGATTTTTTCACTCTAGATATTTTTTTTATTAAAGGCTTTTAGTTTTCAATAAAACATTCGTTAAATATATAATCCCGGGTCGATTTAGTTTCGTTTACTATTACGGATAATCTTTTAATTTTATTTCGTTACATCGTCTTTGCTGCGATCAACAATCGTCGATAGCAGACCTTTGGGTCCGTGAATTACGAGCGAGCGATGGTCTTCGTCATCGTCATCGTCGCCGTGAGGCGCGGCGGCAGCGGCTGCGGTGGTGGTGGTGGTGGTTATCGTGGTTGTAGGTCCATTGAAACGCCTCGACCCGAAATAGGATCGCCAGTTTATATTCGAATTTCGAAGCGCCCCGCGAATTTCATCGTTGTTCATTTCGATTTTTTTAACGCTATCTTGAATTTTGATAGCGCACCTTTCGATATCCGCGTTATGCCGCGTTATTTCCAGCAGAATTTTTTCCATTTGCCGCAATACGCTTCTTTTTCTACCGGCAGCAAAATCTCGGTCGTCGAACGATACCGTCCGCTCGAATTTTAATAATTCGGTATTGAAATTCCCGTCGTCCGTGAATACGTTTCGAAAATTGAAAAGGGTATTTATATTTTTCATCACTCTAGTCCCTTATAGTAATAAATATTCGTTGCTAAATCTTTTTATTATTTTTTATTATTTATTATCTTTTTCGTATAACGAAAGAAAATCGCATGGCGTACTCGCATGAACCAAACGACGAAGAATCTTTTAAAATCTTAGGCGATGACGACTCTTCGATATTCTCCACCGAGGAAAGCGACGCGGAATATATCGATAAAGCGGATGCCGACTATGGCAAACGCGCTACCGCCGCCGCTTCAATTCCTTCGGGCGAAGGAACGCGAAGAAAATCAGTTTCTGTCGATTTTCTGCCACCTCCTCCCCCTCCCCCTTCTTTTCTTCCGTTTCCCTTATTAGGTAGGAAAAATAAATCGAACGATAAAGCGAGTTCGGGTTTGAAACAACCCCCTCCGGAAAAATATCAGGGCGGGTCTAGCGTCGAGGAGTCGAAAAGGGAGACGATTACGGGATTTCCTTCTCCTAAGACTATAGGTGAAAAAATAGCAAGTGGTAGCGGTGGTAGTAGTAGCAGTTTTGACCGAGAGCCGTTTCGAGAGTCGGTGAGAAATTTTATCAAAAATCGCGAATCCTTTTCCTCTTCACGCGCTAGACTACCTAAACCCCCTTCGAACCAGCTCGGTATCGACGACGATGACGTAACGCGAGTAGAACACGAATTTGCCTACAATGACGAAGAAAACGCCATTTTGGATTTCAGAACTCCTTCGAAGGTCGATATCGAAAACGCGACGTCGAATTTTTTGATAAATTACGCTCGAACGTTCCCGCACCTTTTCGAAGAGGGCGTTCGTAAAACATTGAAGGATTTTCTAGAAGAAAGAAAAAGTTTCAGAGAAATTTTTTCATTTTTCTTCGAGGATTCGAACGGCGTTATTAAAAATAAAAAGCATTTTTTCGCTTATTTAGCGCGAAAACTGCTCGCGTCGTTTTCGAAAACGACGGATTTGATAAAATCTCGGATGTCGATGGTCGAGTCGACGTGCGATTTATTGTCGAACGATATGCTGTTCAGACTCGATTATATTATTTTTATGACGCGCGAAAAAATAGGCGAGATGTACGCTAATTCGATTCCCGATTTCGAAACTGGCTCTGGCTTCGAAGAAGGGGAAAGAGTAATTTCCGCCGCGAATATCGAAGAATCACTAACGCGTTCCGTAAAATTTTTCGTAGATTTAAAAAATATCGAAAACCGGGCGATTAACTTATTCGAATACGTGGCGGCGTATTTAAACAGCGGCGATAAAAAAGGGGCTCTAACGTACCTGTTTCCGGTGATGAACTATTTTCAAAACGAGTTCGTAATGCCGAAACCGACCGCGGCGGCGGCGTTAATTACGAAGAACAACGACGTCGTGTATCGCGAAATCGTAGGCAATTGCGACGCGATCGAGTCCGTTTTTGATCCCGCGTTCGACGAAGTGATGGGAATCGATATCGACCTTAGAGACTCTCATCTTACGTTCCTAAAAATGGACGATAAACACGACGCTCTCGACACGCGCGGCAATAAAGTTCGATTAATAATAGCGAGAGAAAAAAGGGCTTATTTAGACGTTATTGAAAAGGATTTATCAGTTAGTAAAAAACAAAATGAGGAGTGCCGGGAACTGCTTACGGCCCTCAATTTGATCAAGATATGGGGCAATTTCGCGCTGGAATCGACGTCGCGGGGCGTTGAAGAGCGCGTCCACATAATAAACCGCGGAGGGCTAAACATTCTCGTGGAAAAATCAGCGTCCGACCTTTTGTGGTTGCGAGAATACATCCATGAACTGCGAAAATTTATCTTCGCCGACAAAAAATCGCCTCTCTGTCGCCGACGCCCCCGCCGTCGTGGATTCGGTTGCTCGGGCGAAGAGAACGAAGGCGACATCCCGGACGATATCGGTGTTGAAGAAAATGAGAACGCCGATAATAATAATATTAATAATAATAATGTCAGTAACAATAATAAAAATAAAAACGCTAACAAAGATAGTATTAATATTAGTAGTAATAATAACAATAATGCTAATAATAACGACTATGGAAATAATTATAATTTACAAAAAAACGGTGTGGGTGTGCACCCATATCGAAGTTACTCTAATGAAAACCACAATAATTTCTACTACGATAACAAGAATTATCAAAGGCGCAATAAATATGAAGAAATGAAGAGCTACGTTTCTAGGTATAAATACTGTAATAGATTTGGCACATACCTAGGTGATGGGGGTAGAAGGGGGTGTTTTAACAGGTTCCGAAATAGATAATGTAAGCTTTTAATAAAACGTTTTAATGCGCGTGTATTTTCATTCGTGTTCAACATCCCACTTCTAGTTAGTTTTTGTTTTTTTTTAATAATAAATATTTATATTTATCTTAAAGTCTTTCCTTCAACGGTCGTCTTAAAATAAAGGCAACGTAGTTAATCTATATACTATTATTATTTTTAATTTTTTGGTTTAGTTACCTCTAAAAACTATTTATCATAGTAATTTAAAGAAGACTAAATTAAAAAAATAATAGCAAAACGAAATTTAGTTACGTCTAAAAACTATTTATCATAGTAATTTAAAGAAGACTAAATTAAAAAAATAATAACAAAACGAAATTTTTTTTGCACTTCCTCCCGAGAAGTAAAAAGTAAGGTTTTTTCGTGCCCCTATCGAAGCACGAGGGAGTCCATTAAGATTTTTTTACGTTAATTTTTAAAGTTCACGGATAAGCAATTTTTTATACAAATGATGATAAGATAATGATTAAGACTTTAAGAAAAATTAAGAACGAAGAAAAAAATAATTATATAAATAATACGTGTATATCCGAATATCAATTCCTTATAGACTATTTTATTATTTTTTTAATAAATTAGTATCCCTTGAAACCAATTTTCTATGATAAATATTTTTTAAGGGTAATTGAAATAAAATAAATTATTTTCTTTAAAAAAATATATATAAAAAACTGAAGTAAAATATTATCTTAAAAACACGTTAGTTTGTCGTTTCGTATGATGATAGTTAATTATTAAGACAAAATTAAGAAAAAAGAAAAAAAAATTAAATAATACGTGAATACCTGAATATCGATTCTTTATAGACTTAGATTCCGTAATTTTTTTTTGATTCCCTTCGAAAAAAAATTCGCTTAAGGGACAAAAAATTTATTTTGCACCGTATGCCGAGAAGTAAAAAGTAACGTTATTTCGCTATACGATCGAACCGTAAGAGGGTTTCTTTTAGATTTTTTTACGTTATTTTGAAAGTGTACGTACTATATATATATAATTATATATTATATATATATAATAATATATATATATATATAATATATATATATATATTATCTATATATATATATATATTATATATAATATATATATATTATTTTTTATACTTTTGTCTCCCGGATAAAGGTATAGGCTTTAAGCGATTTTTTATATAAATGATGACAAGATAATTAATTAAGAGTTTAAGAAAAATTAATAACGAAGAAAAAATAATTATACAAATAATACGTGTATATCCGAATGTCTTAATAATTAATTATCATCAAACGAAACGACAGAGTCGCGTTTTTTTTAAGATAATATTTTATTTCAGTCACCTTTAGAAAATATTTATCATAGAAAATTGGTTTTAAGGGTCGTCCCGTTCCCGGGAAACGACGCTATCGCGTATTTTAAACAGAAAAATAGGATTATATGTATACTTTTCAGAAATAATTTCGGATCGTTTTCTTTTCAAAGTCACCGATCGAAGGAAGAAAATTACGAAACGCGTAAATTTTTTAATATTTTCTTTTATCTTTATTAAAAAAAATAAACACGAGTTATTATTTTTATGTCGATATAACATTTGCAAAAATCGCATTCATCTTCATCAACAACAACAAAATTTTACACCCTTTGGACTTTCCTCCCGCAAATACTCTTCCCACAACCCAGAGAATTCATCGCGTATTTTCAGGCGGTAAGTTCCTTCCGCAGGAATTTTATCGTTTAACCAAATAATAAATTCTCTCGCCAGTTTTATCCATTTACGTAAACAGTCGTCGCAAAGTTCCAACCCATCCCGTATGTTAAAAAATAGGGTTTCTATATCCTGTTTTCTTTCCAAGAGGTAAGACAAGGACTTCCTCTTTCTCTTAAAAGCGGAGTTAATCTTCTCCTGAAGAGCTCGCAAAGCGACGTACCAAACGGTTTTTACTTTTTTCAACCCAATGGTTCGTTCGCCTATTAGGTAATAAAGGACGTACCCCTCGCAGTTTTTTATCCTTCGAATTTTCGATATTTCGCCTTTAACGCTTTTGGGAGAGGTTGAGTGGTATTCCGGAGTCGGAATTCCGAATAATTTAAAGAATTCGAAGCCATTTTGTGGGGGGACGGTCGTCAATGATTCGTGTTCGTAGTCGCGGCGCCGCTCGAACACCTTTTCGGGAAACGAAGTCATCATCAGACCGTAGATTTTTGGTTCCTTTGAGGGAATTTCATCGACCACGATGTGAGAAGAATCGGGCATTAATATCTCGCAAACCACCGTCGTTTTAGTGACGCTCAAGAAACGCTTAAAAATATTTAGTTTCTCCGCGTCCATCCGATCGAAGGTGTTTAAAACCGTCTTCGCCACCATACGCGCGATATTGCGTTCCTGGCCCGAGTATTTCTCAATGTCGGAGTGAGATTTGATCATTATGTGCACGTTCTTAGAACCAACAATGACGAAGTACTCTCCACCGATCTCCCTCACGGTGAAATGTCCGCAACACCCGTCTATTTTTGTCACGCAAATAACCTCGGTGGCTTTAGCGGGCGAATCTATGCAAAATTTTTTCCACTCTTTCTCGCTTCTTGGTCGAAAGTTATTTTCATCACCGATTTGGGCCGTAAACTTTAAGTTGGCGTAAATAGCGACATCGAACCATTGTTCATTCTCTCCTTTCACCTCGATAAAATTAAGACCACGACTCACGTTTCTCCTAATCCATTCATCTCTTGAGTATGTTTCGTTTTCAGATTTGAACGACTTTATTTTAACGTCGTGTAATGCGCAAGAATAACCGGCGGGGAGAATACCTTCCTCTACATCCCTAGATGTTATTTTCAGCGATGAATTTTCCGAAATTTTGTTATACATATCCGTCGCTACATCTGCGCTGAATTTAGCTTTCTCATATTTTATCTTGAAAGATTTCATTAAACTTTCCTTCTGAAATTCGGTTATCGATTCAAAACCAGCCAACATATTTCTTAATGAATCCCAATTCTCACATTTTTCCGGCATCACGGTGGTTTCCTTTTCTTCTCCTTTTCTCGATTCAGCGGCCATCGATGGGGGGCCTTAATCTCAAAAGTGAAACGAATCTAAAAAAAATGCGAACGAAGATTAATAACGAAACCCGAAAATAATAAGACTTTTTTCTCTTTAATACTCGATATTATATTCGATACGATGTTAGCTAACCGTAATCTTATAACGAGATTGTGAAGGGTTTATTACACCGCCAAAAGACTTAAAATTTTTAAAGTATGGAAAACAAAGTTTAAAAAAAGAATACAAATCGTGATTGACATGTCTTTATTATCGATAAGAATTATTTATAGAGTAAAAATGAACGGATATTCCCAATAAACAAAAAAACAAATTTATTTGGGGTGGTGGTTTTAATCACTAACCCTAATAATTTCCATAATACTGCATCTAATAGCAGTAGTTATAAACACTTTTCTGTTTTTATTAAATTTACTTTTAAAGGCGGAATCGATATTTATCTGTAAGTGTATAAGATATAATTTATTTATTTAATAAATTAAAATCATCTCACCTGATAAAAAACAATAAAGAGGTCGCTCCAAAGAAACTCCTTTGCCGGATTTCGAAACAAATCTCATCACCTAAAGCGCGAAGGAATAGTACCAAAAAGTAGTGCGATCAGGACTAGAAGATGTATCCGCACTCGACTTGGCAACCCCGATAAATGACGTTTAGTTGCGCGCGTTACTGATTTTATTCTTTTTCGTTGTTTTATCTTCATTTTAATATTTGTTTTGTTAAATTAAAAAAAGGATTAATAATAATTATAATATTGAAATCTTTATCAAAGTGATGAAAAAATAAAGTTAAAAAATTATTAAGGAATTAAAAAACTTTCGAATTCTCGATGAGTCTTTGATATTGTCGAAAAAATCAGCAAAATTATTAAATACATTATGGATTTCTGCAACGGGAGTGTCGTGTTTTGAGATTGTTTTTTAATTTGCGATGACGGAGCAACGACAACTAAGATGGAAGTGGATGGCGTTTTAATCAATTCGGACATTTTTTTTATTAATTTTCTCGCGAACTAAAAAATTTTACCGACTCGTTGAACGAATTTAAGTTCTTTCTTCCTCTAGAAGAAACTGGCGCTGCAAATCTGGTTTTCGAATTCTTTGTTTTTTGAAAAGGTATTGCGCACCACGCTGGGTCCGGATTATAAAATAAATAATAATGACCGCCGCCCTCACTCGGTCCAATATAATTTTTTTAACAATCCTTATTACAATAAGCGAATAAAATACCATTTTATATCGAAGAATTTTATTTCATAAACAAACGTTAAACGTCAATATTTTTTAATTTCTACGTTTCGAAGAGATTATGGGGGGGGGGGTAGATAGACGTTGTCGATCCCTCCGAGCGAGCTTTCTTCAAAAATAGGTTACGCGATCTCGCTCCAATTTTCTCTTCAGATTAGTCAACTTTTCCATGAGGTCCAATTCGAGATCGCGGGACTTCAACATCGAAGAATCGATGAAACGCTTCGCGTCATCCTTTCGTTTCTCTCGATTTTCGCAAACGCTATTAGTGTCCAAGGCTCCGCTGAGAAAACAAACCCGGCGGAAACGCTTGACGAGCTTTGATAGAACGTCAAATACGCGATCGACGTTTTTGCTAATTACGCGCGAATCGCCTCCTCTGCATATCACGTAGAGTTCACCGATCCACTGCTTGGTCAAATCGTAAATAAAGTTTGCGTCTTTCTTATATCCGTCGGCATCCGAGCCGATCGGAGGAAATAACTCCCCCGTTCGGGGTAATGAGACGAATTCGGACGTCGCCGCCGACACGTCGCCTTTCGCGTCGTATACGGTGATTTTCAAATTTTCGAAGTCTTCGGATTTAAACGTGACGAAATCGTCGTAGGAAAAATATTTTATCCTTCCCGAAAGCCTCCCGTCACTGCCGATGCGAAATCCGTCGACGTTACTCTTCAGTATCTCCGGAAACGACGCGTAATAGTTCACGCGTATCGTCAGATAGTCTCGGAAAAAAGGGACGACCTCGTCCAGTCCTTCGAGCGCATAGAAAGTAGGGGAGTTGAGGCCTTTATTATGGAATGTTCTATACATTTCGACGTAAAATTCCATTAAGGGGTCGGGGGAACGAAGATTAGACGACGGTTGCGAGATATCGCAGGCGCGATAGTTAGAGTAACCCATTTTCTTCTTCTTTCGATTCCTTCCTAAATCGTTGACGTAAATGAAATTTAAATGAGTTATCATATTTTCTTTCGAAAAGGATATCCCTCCATCGTTATTTTTAAACGACTCGCCGTCACCTTCGCCGTCGCCGTCACTGTCGGAAACGAGGTAATTTAGTACGACGTAACCGTTTAAATCTCTGTTTTCAAGAAGTTTACGTCTCAGAAAACTTTCGATGGTAGAAAGAAATCTATGTCGCGATTCTTCCTTGCCCCTGCGCACGAAAACGACTCGATTCAACAGTGAAGTATCCAATGCGTTGCGCGAAAAGAAATCTCTCAAGGCCTCTTCGAGAGCGATAACGTCGATCGAGGGCGCTACGAAATCGAGCGCGATGACGAAAAGATTGTAGGAGAGGTATTGTCGAATGAGGTTCCCCTCCGTCGACCTAAACTCTCGATCTCTTGGCCGCGGAACGCTGACGACGTAAAAGGAATCTCCGCTTTCGGCTACGATCTTCGAGCCGGTGAGTTTCAGGGCGTAAGCTCGGACGGGATTGGCGATTGTTTCATTTTCTGCGGTGCGCGAAATGTTTATTTTCAAAGGTTCCATCATCGTTAATAAAATGACGAGTCCTTATCGATCGTGAGTCAATTTATAACCTCGATTTTAAATAAAGACGCTGTTTATTTTCTTAATTTCATTCTTTTCAGATTTCATTTATTTTTATTTTCGTTAGTTATCGTATATATATATATATATATATATATATATATATATATATATATATATATATATATATATATATATATATATATATATATATATATATATAAACGTAAAAAATATATATATTTTATAAATAAGAGTTTAATAAGAAATAAAACTATTTTTTATTTTTTTAGCTAGCGCGCGGTGTCCTATTTTTATTATATTATTTTTATTTTATATAAATAAAGAAGGGACAAACAATTATATTTTTCAAAATTTAATTTAAATTACATTTCCATTTTTCCTTTTAAATTAGTCATTTTTCCGAGTAGAATCCAATCAGCATTATACGGTTTTTTAATCGAGGAAGAGAGGAATCGTTTCGCGTTTCGCTTTCTGATCACGGGATCGTCCTTCCATTCTTTTCTGAAAGGATTAGTAGCCGGGGCAGCAGCGGATGACTCCGCCACAACGGAATCGGTTTTCGAATCATTCGAGGTAAACGCCCGGTTTAATTTCTCGAACAACTTCGAATAAATGTCAAACACGAGGTCGATGCTCTTATTTACGACGCCAGAATCATCGCCATTCATCGAATAAAGCTCTCCAACCCACTGTTTGTTCATATTCGTAATGAACTCTTTTTGAATGTCGTACTCTCGCGAGTGCTTGGATAAAGGCGACGGGGAAAAAGAATTAAATTTATTTTTTTCCTCCTCTCCGCTTTCGAGTAACAACAGTATTTCATTTGACGTAGCTTTCGAAACGCCTTCGGCGTCTCGCAACTCGACTCGTAAGTTTTTAAAATCCTCTTTTTCGAACACTACGAAGTCGTCGAAATTAAAATTATTCACAATTTTCGAGAATCGCCCGTCCTCGCCGATAGAGAATCCCTCGACGTTGCTCTTTAGTACCTCGGGAAAGGATGCGTAATAGTTCACTTGTTTCTTGAAAATATCTACGAGAAAAGAGTCTAATTCTGAATGATTTTCCAACACGTAGAGTTTTGGAGAGTTGAGGCCTTTGTTGTGAAACCTTTTGCCGAGTTCGATAAAGCACCGTCTCAGGGCGCGGATGTTTATGTTTCGGGAGGGTCTAGTAGCCGGGCTGTCGTCGTCGCTGTTGTCGAAGGGTAGTTCGATTTGCGTCGCTTCTTGAAATAAGCTATCGTCATCATTTTCATCAATTTCTTCTCTATCGGTATAATTATCGTCATTTACGTAAATAAGACTCGAATGAATGATCTTTCCCTCTGGTATTTCGAGCTCTCCATTTTTAAACGAATCGTCGCTCCCGCAATCGTCAAAAATATAATATAGGCTCACATTGGGGGAGAGGCTTTCGATACGCATTAAACTTTGAGAGAATCCTGCGACTCGTTTTATAAATTCGACTCTCGTTTCTCCCTCGTTGTTCGGAACGAAAACGAATTTGCTCAAATAAACTTTATCCATCCACGAGCGTTCGAGAAACTCTCTCGTTAATTCAATCATTTTTTTCATTTTTTCTACGCTTTTTGAAGATTCTCTGAGATCAATGGCGACCAGAACGGTATTGAAGGTCAAATATTCCTTGAGTATATCGGTTTCCGATTTAAAATAATGCATCATTTGCGATCGGGGAACGCTGACTGCGTAAAGAGAGTCGCGAATTTGCATCGCCCAGGCGCTAAAGAAATTCATGTTTCCTTTTTTCATCCGTACCTGATTTTAATAGTTTAATATTAAAGATACGTAAAAATAATTTTATTACCATTCGCTTTTATATTAAAAAAAAATTTTTTTTAAATAATTTACGAGACGATTGAAATTTTCTTGATCCTGGCGTATCGAGCTCGTTCGCTAAGCACTAGGCTCATTTCGCTCGCTACGATCGCTCCGTTCGGCGGTCGCTTTAACACGGTGAACGTTTTTTGACACGTTTAAGAATACTAGGATAAGAAAATAGAATAAATCACAAAATTTATAATAAATATAAAACGGTAAAATCGAAATGTTTAGGAAAAGACAAGAATTTGATATTCATTTCATTTATTCAAAAAAAATTTCCAAAACGATTTTTGCTGACACATATCAAACAGCAAAAATATTTTTTTACTTAAATTTTTATTTTTAAGATGAAAAACGAAACAAAAAAAGTCACGTATTTTATACAAAAAACAAGTTGGTATGATTATAAGTGTACTTTTTAAAATAAAAGCTTTAAAAAATAATTTAAGTTTTCTTTTTGGATAGTTCGTCTCGTTCCGATGAAACGATACCGTCACGTATTTTAAACAAAAAACAAGTATTAGAGTTAGATTATAGGCATACTTTTAACAATAAAAAATGAATAAAAAAATTTTGTTTTTTCTTTCAAAGAACTATTCTCTTTTTATTTTCTTCGGCTTTGGCTCGCCCTCTAAACAACGAGTCTCTGATAATGACGACGACGACGAGGCGTTGTTCGCCTTAGAGAGAGGCGTAGTTTCTTCGGCGCGCAGACGGTCGTTGGAATAATTTCCAGTATCGTTTTTGATATCTCGGTTGCTGTTAGTGGCGATCGGAGAAGTAATAATTGGTTCACATACCATTTTTTTGACCGAATATTTATCATCCTCAACGATCTCAAATATAGGCGGATTGGTAACTCGAACGCTAATATTACTTTATTTAGCGGGCCTCGAAAAAATTATATGTCGCTTCCCGGAGGTTGAAAGTCGGTTTGAAGAAATAGTCAAAACGTCCAATATAGGACTAAACGTTTGTCACGACGAAGAGAGGGCGAGATATTGACTACTAATGAAGAGAACCGTAAATTTTTACGATAAGATTTACTGGTTTTAAAAAATTTAGAAAAAAGATAATTAATTAAATTAATAAACAAACAAAAAAGAATAATTAAAAAGCGATAAAACATTTTAGAAGAACATATTTGAATTAGCAAACCCCCTAGTTGAAACACCGTGGGTGTTGAGAAATGGCCGAAAAAGAGAAATTAGATTTTTTACGCATACGAATAGCGGGATTTAAAACTCTTTTTCCATGTTCAACTTTAACCTGCCCCTTTGTTAAAAAAAAGGACGGGGAATTAATAATCACCGAAGTTGTTGACATTAGAGAAAAATTCAAGAATGCCTATTCTGAGGAGCAGCAGCAGCAGCAGCGGCAGCGGCAGCGGCAGCAGCAGCAGCAGCAGCAGCAAGAAACGCCGATGGAAATTGATGAAGTCAAGTATGCCCTAAGTAATGCCAACACCGCCACCAAAACAGCGGAAAATAAAAATTCAGCAATGCTGAATATCGCAAACTACGATTTGTATCGACTGGGCATGAAAAAGGAAAAGAATTTCGAATTCCAAAAACAATTGTGGAGCCGTATTTGTGATCACTTTCGTATTTCCGAAAAACTTAAACGAATAGAAGGACATTTTGAAATTCTTCACAACTTTCCCGTTCACGCTGAGTATATTCCGTTCGCTATATCCGTTCCTAAAACTTCGTCGTTAATAATATTAATACCAAAATGTTCTAGACTACTACACGATTTAATTTTTAAGATAAGTCGAAGACTCTACATAAGAATGACGAGATTGTTTAATGAAAATATCTTCGGCTTGAAAAGTGTTTCCCTTCAAATGTTAGGTTATGGCGAATGCGCTTTTTTATGCTTCGCGGTTACTACTAAGAAAAGTGAAAATTTTGATTTGATGAAACATTTGGAAACGTGCTGTCCCGAATTTTGTTTTGAAATTGACAGCCGAAACAACAATATTTCGCCCCAGATATACGATTTACGAATGTTTTTATGCGGCGATACGTTATGTTATATTAACCTCACCATAGAAAAAAATGGAAAGGAAAGAGTTAGGAAAAAGAAAATTCTTTTAGGATACAGAGATTGTTTACACTCTACAACGAAAGACTATTTCAAATTTCATCAAAATATACTTAATATTATGAATTATATAGATATCGACGATATTTCTTTCGTGAACTCATGTTGCGGTCGTTTAGATAAATATAAAAATCTCGTTGGGTATTGCACCGAAATAGCTCGGACTATGAGGAGCACTAGAATGACGTTGAGGATGATATCTTTAATAAAAAAGCTCGCTAACAAACTTTGGCTAGAGAACCGACCTTTAAATACAACCGAGCCTATAGCGTACGGCAAAGACGTGAAACATGAATCTTTAATCGTCGTATTCGCTACTCACGATATCAGAAAGCTAGAAATAATCTTGAAGCGACCCGACGATTTCAGCGATGAAGAAATAGAAGAGGAAATCAAAGACGAAAAAAATGTGAAACAACTAGTACGCGAAGCTATGAAATATTCCGGAAAGGGCCCCGATCTCCATCGCCTAGCGATGATCTTCGCAGTTGATTTTTACGAAAAAATTTTATTATTCTGTCAAAAACTCAAAAAAGATTGCGAGTCGTGCTATAGTCAAAGTAAAACGCAACGTTTGTACAGTTGCGGGGAATTGAATCGTTTTAAAATAGAGAACGGCTACTGTTTCGAATCTAACAGTAGCCCCACCACCGATACGCGATTAGGAATTCTATGCCCTATGGAAAAACGAATTCCGGTGAATTTTATCATGGAAGACGGAACGAGGTTGCAATTTTCTGACGAAAGATATAGAATACGGATGTGTTGCATATTCGAAGCTTTGCAAAAGGGCGTTCTTGGAATGGATTTCAACGCCTTTCGATATTGCAATTTAATTCGAGATTTACGTGTTATTTGGCCTCTAGAAGAAGAGTTAAAGCTAAGCAATCGCCATAGTCACCGACCGGCGTATATTGAGCGTAAAAAGTTTTATTTGCTAAACAATTTTAAAAATTTGGATATTATTTTGATTTGATTTTTTTGATATATTATATATATATAATATATATATATAATATATATATATATATATATAGTATATATATATATATCATATATTAATATATATATATATATATATATTATATAATATATATATATAATATATATATATAAATATATATATATAGATATAGTATATATATACTATAATATTTATATACTATATATAAGGGTTAATAGATATCATTATATATTAATATATAATAACGAAATATCAGTCATATTTATAGAACGGATAATATTTTTTTCATAAAAATAGTATCCTAAATTAGTATTATTCTATATAAATAATTTATTAGAGGAAATAAGCTACAAATATTAAAAATTAAAGTGCTACGCTCACAATGATCTTCTCCGGATAAATAAAATCGCTTAATGAAACGGAAAATTATATTATGATCACATTTCTGTATTTCAAAAAAATAACGTAATTTCGAGGCCAGATCGAAGCGTAAAAGGGGACCCTTAAGATTTTTTACGTTAAATTTAAAAATGTACAAATATATAGTATAGTAATATATATATATATCATATATAATATATAATAATATATATATATTATATATATATAGTATATATATAATATTATAATAATAATAAATATATATATATATATTAATATATAAATATATAATATAATATATATAATATATATATATATATATATTTACTTTCGACACTCTTAATATACAGGTGAGAACGAGAAAATTTTATAGATATAAAATGCATATGGCCCCAAGAGAGCTTTCAATACTTTATTCGATTAAGTAAATTTAAAAAAAATAATTAAAATGTTAATAATTTATTTATATATTAAAAAGAAACGCGAGTGTCGTTTCATAGTAAACGAGACGACCGATCGACCGAAAAAAAATTAAAGTAAAAAAATCTTAAGGTTACCAAATCTTCCGCGGTATTCGCCTACGGACACGAAAAACGTAAACCGTAGGAGACGGTACCATAAGATTTTTTACGTTATTTTTAAGTGTAGCAGAAAATCTCTCAAAGCCGAATAGGAAATGAGGCCGTCGTTGCGTTGTATTTTTTTAATTAATGGTTTGTTTAACCTCAAAAATTATTTTTCGTAGAAAACTGAATTCAAGAGGAGACTAAAAATAAAAAAAAATAAATATATGATAAGTACACTGCCCTCGAAAAAAAAATTGCTTAAGGAACGAAAAAATTATATTTATGCAACATCTCCGCGAGAGTAGAGAGTAACGTTATTTCGTGCGCCGAGCGAACCGTAGGAGGGTATCTTTAAGATTTCTCTGTAAGATATTCTAATATTGGAAAGAATTGATATCAGGTTATATACACGCTATCATTAATTGTATATATTTTATCATATGTTCTTAAATTATATACTAATTCATCATCTCTTTTATCGTGAACATTTTCGTTTTTTCCATTCCAAAAACATAGTGACGTTGGTAATTACCGAGACAACCTCGGAAGGGATCGATCGAGACAGGATGAACTATTTTTAAGGCGTTATTAATTATTATTATAGTGACGTTATTCTGTACCGTTTAATATGTCGAAAGGTCTAAGTTAATTTAAAAAAAAAGATTTATCAATTTTTCTGAGGTCACTTTTTGGAGAGCGATTTTTAATTAGACCTTTTGAGTTATAAACGTTCCGACGAAACGTCACTATTGGAACGATAGAAAATCGAATTTAAGAGAGACTAAACTATAAAAAAAACAATAAAATATAGAGTACACTTTAAAAATTAACTTAAAGAAATCTTAAGGGCCTCCCCCTTAAGCTTCGATCAGGGCACGAAAAAAAATTACTTTTTACTCGGAAACGTCTTCGTCATATAGTGACTTTTCGTAAAAGCTCAAAATAAAGACTCTAACGCGTTTAGAATCATTTTTTACGCTTAGAAATAACGTTAAGCCTAAATAACCGTTCAATCAGTGACGTTTTTATCGAACGTTTATACTCAAAAGTCACCTTCAAAAACTCTCTACAAAAAGTCGACTTCGGAAAAAATTGAGAATTTTTTTCAATTGACTTAGACCTTGGACTTATAAACGATACAGAATAAACGTAATTATTTAATTAAATAATTAATACGCTTAATCATAGTCATCCCTGAAAATAAATGCGTTGATTCGTTCGAGGTCGTTTTTTATGGTATCGAAAACAGTCATTTATATAGTGACGCCGAATAGAGGAAACCACGGCCTCGATTAATCCCCTCGAGATCGTCTCGAGTAATTACGAAACTCAACTATCGATATTTGAACGAAAAACGTTACTTTTTTACTATCCTTGGGAGATGGGTGCAAAATAAATTTTTCGTTTCTTAAGCGTCTCGGGAGATGGTGCAAAATAAATTTTTCGTTTCTTAAGCGAGTTTTTTTTTCAAGGGAAACCGAACAAAATAATTACGGAATCTAAGTCTATAAAGAATTGCTATTGAGGCATTCACATATCATCTAATTTTTTTTTCTTAGTCTTAATGAATAATTTTCATCATACGAAACGACAGTCTCACGCACGTTTTTTTTTATTTTTATTTTTATTTTGTTTTAAGGAAAATATTTTACTTTAGTTACCTCTAAAAAATATTTATCATAGAAAATTGGTTTTTTATAAAAAAAATAATTTAATAGTCTATAGAAAATTGATGTATACAAGTATTATTTAAATAATTATTTTTTTTCTTCGTTCTTAATTTTTTTTAAAGTTTTAATTAATTATCATCATTTATATAAAAAAATGGCTTGAAGCCTATTGCCTATAAAAGGGGAGTGGACATTATTTTTTATCATTGTTTCAGAAGCGTAACTTCGTCAAGTAACGTTCGCAAATGGGTTTCATCGCTCATCGTCGTCGAAAATAATACCGGTTGACCAGCATCTAAGAATTGGAATACCTTTTTATTCTACTATTACAGAAGACTTTCTCATGTTATTATTTTTCTACAGTGAAAAAAATAACTGCGTCACAACCTTATTTCTATTTTTTTACACCGGAAATCCTCGAAATGGACAAGAACGGTATGAATCTGAGAGATTTGGCGATGAACGTCATTTTTGAAACATCATGTTTCCAAGACGCGTACAACAAAAATGTTTATGATTCGAAAAAAATTGCGGCGAACTACGAATTGATTTTAACTCATTTGTTTGAAAAACATGGACCGAAGGAAATAAATTTCAACCTAGTGTTATCGCTATTTGATTCAATCAACGAAGAAAAATCCTCCGCAAACTTTCTAGAACTTCTCGAAAACGCGACGCGAAATCCATACAGAGTAACTGAATCAATAACCCTAACGTTGACCAAGTATATGATCTCAGCAGACAATTTAGACGATGATTTTTCCATGGCTGCTAGAACCGCTCGGGTTATTAGGACTATGGGCACCGCGTACGAACGCTTGAGATCTTTGATTTTGTATTTAGATGAGTATGATACCATTATAAAATTAACGACTTTTATGAAAAACAAACAACACGAACCTTTATTTCGTATCAAGAACTTAGAAATAGTTAATACGAGCGATAACACTCTCACCCACGAAAAATTTCTCGAAATGATAAAAAATATTTCAACCCGATTTCCAAATCTAACCACATTGAAACTAATTTGCAGATGGCGCGAAGCTGTGTCGAGATACGACCCGATTATGAACAGTGACTCTTCTCCTTCTAAGAACGTGTCGGCGAGCGCTTTGGCAGAAACATACAATTTGGAATATATAAAATCGATGGAAATAATTGACAAAATTGATTTTTCGAGTGAATTGCAGAACCGTCTTATTCCTTCATTCACCGAATTAACTACAATAATCGTGGATTATAACAACATCGAAGATATTATCAAAATCTCATCGTTGTTTAACCTGCAAAAAATCGGAGTTCGTTTGAATCATACCGTTATTGACAGCCGTCGTTTAAGACAACTGGTTGCAAAAACTGGGGTGAAAACAATGGAATTAATTTTCGGTTTTTCGTCTGAAGAGGAAATATTTCCCAACCACGCCTATTTTTTGACGGGCGAATTACTTCGTCGTGGATGCGATGATTGTTCTAACAAAAAACTTGCTTCTTTAATCATAGTTGTTGAAATCGAAAACAAAAGAATAATCGAATGGGAAATTAGCGAAACTCTACCGTTAGCCGAATTTTCCGTGAAATTATCAAAGAGGTTGAAAAAAGAAGTGGCAGGAGATGAAGAAGCTGAATATAGTGGCGGTGGATTACTAAAAATGTTGGAAATTAATTTTTGGAAACTTCTTACTAAAGATCGGGAAAGAAACGAAATACAAATACCATTCTGCCTCGCGTGCGAAGGAATTTCTGCGGTTATGGTGCTCTTTATGCCGTTGTATCAATATTTTTTGGAAGGAGAGCGATGCCGTTTACATTCGGGTAAATTGTGGCAAAGAGAATTAGAAAAGAAAATAATTGATTGTTGGGACACAAAAATTTTTAGAAACCGATTGCAAAAGAATATTAGAAAGAGTGATGGTTCCTTGGAATTGAATTTCAAAAATGTTTGCCACTTTAATGCTCTCCTCCGAAAAAACGAAAATATCAACACCATTTCCCCACTTCGATTTCTAAATGTGAATTCCTTAAAATTGGTTTTTGACGTACTATCGAGAAAAAATCCTTATTGTGGCTTATTGAGTTATAAATTTGTCAAAGCATTTCCAAATATGACTGAGTTAGAAATTAGAGGAAACCATTCTAAATATAAAAATATTGAAAAATGCATGATTATAAAAGATTATGAAGGTGAAGTCGTTTTTGAAAAATTGGTAGAATTAAAGATTGATGATTCAATTCTTTTATATCAGATTCCTAGGATCTCTCCGAATCTAGAAAAGGTCATTATATTTTTCCATTCAAGATATATCGATCCTTGCGATATTTATTACGATTTAGATAGCAGCTCCTATTTGAAAAGAGGATTACATTTTAATTTTGATCGATACTTGGTAAAAAAAGAAAAATTCATCATTAGTGAATGCGGTGATCCTTTACATAGAGGAGATATCATCCAACTTTTCCGAAATATCGTGGTGACTATGGCCGATGAATATGGAAATTCCATTATTTGGTGGAACATAAAACAATACGACAAGATCGAATTTGTTGATTTTGAATCATTTGAAAATGGTAAACTCAGTGTAGAAAAAGAAACAAAAGTCTATGATAGGCATTTCGGGTTAAAAGACGATATGAGATTTCCTAACCCGCATTCATTTTTTGAGTTTTTAAATACATTTCGAGACCCCGAGCCGAAAACATTTCATGTGGCCTTTCCCTCTATCGATAACCATGATTTTTTTATGGAACTTTTCAAAGCTATTGGAGACGTAATAGAGGACACGATATTTTAACTTTAAAAAGTTTGATACACCAACACAAACATATACTATAATATTAATATATATATATATACTATAATATATATATATACCATCTATATATAATAATATATATATATTATATAGATATATATATTATTATAATATATATTAATATATATATACAATATATATATATATTATAGTATATATATATTATATACTATATATATAATATATAATAATATATATACTATATATATAACTAATATATATATAAGTATATATAGATTATATAATATATAAATATATAAATATATAAGGATAACATAACTAAAATTTTGTTAACAAAGTTGGAAAATTCAAAATCGATTAAATTTTATAAATAAAAACTGAAATACAATTATGAAAATGCTCAAAACTTTCAGCGTCACCCCTGAGTGCGCCACCCAAATGTGACGCGTCACACAGTTTGAGAACCACTGACCTACGTCGATTTTCACTTATTATTATTATGATTATTACATTTACATATGTATATACACATTTTTTTATACATAACGTAATAGTGTCATTTCATAGGGAACGAGAAAACCATCTTCGAAAAATCGCTATTACAATATTATTATTCGCAATATTATTAATATGGTTTTATTCAAAACAAACCCTAAAATGTTCTTTCACCTCTTTATGGAAAAATTCATAATTTACAATTACGTTCTCAGACCTTCGATCAATTCAGAAACTAAACAAGTAATTTCTTCACGCTGATATTCGCGACGCTTTAAGGTGTAAGTAAACAGTGGTTCTCAAACTGTCGTGAACGCGTCACATTTGGGTGGCTCAGCTTCCCCTCAGGGGTGACGCTGAAGTTTTGAACATTTTCATATTAATTATTATTATAGTGAGTTTATTCTGTACCGTATATAAGTCGAAGGTCTAGGTCAAAAAATTTGAAAAAAAAAAATTTCTCAAAGTGTTTATATCCGAAGGTCGACTTATTTGGAAGACGATTTACTGAATTAGACCTTATTGAGTATAATAACGTTCGATAAAACGCTCACATTGGATGCATATTTACGCATTAACAATGCTTCCAAGCTGTTAAAAACATGGATTCTAAACGATGTAGGGATCATTTATTTTGGCTTTTACGAAACGTCAAAGGGAGACTAAACTATAAATAGTAAAATGGGCAGATCGATGCAAATCATTTAATTTATTTTTTTAATATATTTACCTCTAAAGATTATTTATCGTATAAAAATGGGAAATTAAGGGAGAACCTCCAGCTTACGCTCTCGATCGAGGCAATTTTTACTTCTCGGAGAGATGTCGTAAAATAATTTTTCGTCTTTTAGCAGACTTTTTTTTTCGAGAACGTCAACTATAGTTATAGTGACGCCTCGTTGAACCCCCTAAAATTTTCTAACAAAGTTGCCTCGAAAAAACAAACTCGACATCTTTAAGGAACGAAAATTTATTTTGCAACATCTCCGAGAAGTAAAAAGTTACGTTATTTTGCTGCCCCGAGCGAAGCGTAAGTGTGCGTTTTTAAGGATAAAGGATCGAGAAACGTCAATTATATATATAGTGACGCCATAGAGAGAAACCGGCCTCGAATTTGATGCCCGCTCCGAGGATCGTCTCGGCACTATACGAAACGTCACTAATCGATAATTTTAAGAGGAATAAAAACGAAAAGTTCACCAGAAATATGTCATTAAAACACAATTCAGGCAAAACAAAACAATTAATTGATAATTGAACTACCTGAATATCTAATTCCTAATATAAATATCGACGTAAAAAAATCTTAAAGGCCCCCACTTACGCTTCGATCGGGCGCAAATATGGGTCGTAACTTTTTTTACTTATTCGGGAGATGTTGCAAAAATAAATTTTTCGTTCCTTAAGCAACTGTTTTTTTCGAGGTCAAGTGTGCTTTATCTATATTATTATTTTTTTTTAATTTAGTCTCCCTTAAATTCAGTTTTCTATGAAAAATAATTTTTAGAGGTAACTAAAAAAAAATATTTAAAAGAACAACGCACGACGCCCATTTCCTATCACTTTAAAAATTAACGTAAAAAAATCTTAATAGTACCCTCCTACGGTTCACTCGGGGCACTAAATAACGTCACTCTCTTCTTTTCGGGAGGTGGTGCAAAATAATTTTTTTGTTCCTTAAGCGAGTTTTTTTCCAGAGAGAAACCAAAAAAAAAAAATAATTACGGAATCTAAGTCTGTAAAGAATTGATAATAATCAGTTATTCACATATTGGATATTTATTTTTTTTCTAATGAGTTCACAACACAGTAAAGTACTTCAGTGATAACGAATACAGACTGGATGGCTGCAAGATAGTTCTTAATTTTTCTTAAATTCTTAATTATTTATCATGATCTATACTATATTTATTTAAATTAAATAAAAAAAAAAAAAATTTTTTTTAGTAGTTTAGTCTCCCTTAAATCCCATTGAAGGATAAATAATTTTAGAGGTAACTAATTAAAAAAAATAAGTAAAAAAATATTGCACGACGCCCATTATACCTCGGAAACGTCGTCGTCATATAGTGACGTTTTCGTAAAAGCCCAAAAATAAATGACTCTACGCGTTTAGAATAATTAATTATCAATTCATATACAGACTTTAAGATTCCTATTTTTTTTTTTTTTGGTTTCTCTTCTGGAAAAAAAAACTTACGCTTAAGAACAAAAAAATTATTTATGCCACCACTCCCGAAAAAGAAGAGAGTAAGACGTTATTTAGTGCCCCGAGTGAAATGTAGGACCTTTAATTAAGATTTTTTTACGTTAATTTTTAAAGTGATAGGAAATGGGCGTCGTGCGTTGTTCTTTTAAATATTTTTTTTTAGTTACCTCTAAAAATTATTTTTCATAGAAAACTGAATTTAAGGGAGACTAAATTAAAAAAAAAAAATAAATTATAGATTAAACACCTTGACCTCGAAAGCAAACAGTTGCTTAGGAACGAAAAATTATTTTGCAACATCTCCCGAAAAGTAAAAAGTTACGATATTTTGAGCCCCGATCGAAGCGTAAGTGGGGACCTTTAAGATTTCTTTACGTCGATATTTATATTAGGAATTGATATTCAGGTATTCAATTATCATTAATTGTTTGTTTTTTCTATGTTTTTAACATATTTTCCGTGAACTTTTCGTTTTTTCCTCAAAATACGATAGTGACGTTTCGTAAGTGCCGAGACGATCCTCGGAGGGGATCAATCGAGGCCGGGTTTCCTCTATGGCGTCACTATAATATAATGACGTTTCTCGATTACCATAAAAACGACACACTTACGCTTCGATCGGGGCACAAAATAACGTAACTTTTTACTTCTCGGGAGATGTTGCAAAATAAATTTTTCGTTCCTTAAGCGAGTTTTTTTTTCGAGGGCAACTTTGTTAAGAAAATTTTAGGGTTCCAACGAGGCGTCACTATACTATATTGACGTTTCTCCTCGAAAAAAAAACTCGCTAAAAGAACGAAAAATTTATTTTACAACATCTCCCGAGAAGTAAAAATTGCCCCGATCGAAGCGTAAGTGGGAGTCTCCCTTAATTTCCATTTTTTACGATAATAAATCTTTAGAGGTACTAAATTAAAAAAATAAATTAAAATGATTGCCCGACGCCCATTTACCTCGGAAACGTTCGTCGTCTATATAGTGAAACGTTTACGTAAAAAGCCCAAAATAAATACCTACACAGTTAGAATCCAAATTTTTACAGCTTGGAACATTGTTAAGCGATAATAATTCATCCAATAGTTGACGTTTATCGGTAAACGTTTATATAACTCAAAAGGTCTAATTCAAAATCGCTCTCCAAAAAGTCGACCTCGGAAAAACTTTGAGAAATTTTTTTTTTCAAATTTTGACCTAGACCTTCGACTTATATACGGTACAGAATAAACGTCACTATAATAATAATTAATATGAAAATGTTCAAAACTTTCAGCGTCACCCCTGAGGGGAAGCTGAGCCACCCAAATGTGACGCGTCACACAGTTTGAGAACCACTGGTTTACACCTTAAAGCGTCGCGAATATCAGCGTGAAGAAATTACTTGTTTAGTTTCTGAATTGATCGAAGGTCTGAGAACGTAATTGTAAATTATGAATTTTTCCATAAAGAGGTGAAAGAACATTTTAGGGTTTGTTTTGAATAAAACCATATTAATAATATTGCGAATAATAATATTGTAATAGCGATTTTTCGAAGATGGTTTTCTCGTTCCCTATGAAATGACACTATTACGTTATGTATAAAAAAATGTGTATATACATATGTAAATGTAATAATCATAATAATAATAAGTGAAAATCGACGTAGGTGATCTTTAATGAAAAAATATAAAATATTTTTGCTTCTTTCAACAGGTAAATTAAAGGCAGTTACTTTTTGAATTTATTTTATTTGAATATATATTTGATGATAATAATATAATATATATAATATATAGATATATATAATATTTAATATATTATATATATAAGTAATATATAATAATATTATATATATATATAGATCATATATAATTTATTATATTATATAATATTATAATTATTATATATATAAAAGAGCTATATAATATATATATATATATCTATATATATAGAATATATATATATATATAATGATATATATATATTATATTAATAATATAATATATATATATAATAGATTATATAATATATATATATTATATATATAGTATAAATAATATATAATATATATATTATATATTAATTATATAATTACTGTTTGTGTGGGTATCAAACTTTAAAGTTTAAATATCGTGTCCTCTATTACGTCTCCAATAGCTTTGAAAAGTTCCATAAAAAAATCATGGTTATCGATAGAGGGAAAGGCCACATGAAATGTTTTCGGCTCGGGGTCTCGAAATGTATTTAAAAACTCAAAAAATGAATGCGGGTTAGGAAATCTCATATCGTCTTTTAACCCGAAATGCCTATCATAGACTTTTGTTTCTTTTCCTACACTGAGTTTACCATTTTCAAATGATTCAAAATCAACAAATTCGATCTTGTCGTATTGTTTTATGTTCCACCAAATAATGGAATTTCCATATTCATCGGCCATAGTCACCACGATATTTCGGAAAAGTTGGATGATATCTCCTCTATGTAAAGGATCACCGCATTCACTAATGATGAATTTTTCTTTTTTTACCAAGTATCGATCAAAATTAAAATGTAATCCTCTTTTCAAATAGGAGCTGCTATCTAAATCGTAATAAATATCGCAAGGATCGATATATCTTGAATGGAAAAATATAATGACCTTTTCTAGATTCGGAGAGATCCTAGGAATCTGATATAAAAGAATTGAATCATCAATCTTTAATTCTACCAATTTTTCAAAAACGACTTCACCTTCATAATCTTTTATAATCATGCATTTTTCAATATTTTTATATTTAGAATGGTTTCCTCTAATTTCTAACTCAGTCATATTTGGAAATGCTTTGACAAATTTATAACTCAATAAGCCACAATAAGGATTTTTTCTCGATAGTACGTCAAAAACCAATTTTAAGGAATTCACATTTAGAAATCGAAGTGGGGAAATGGTGTTGATATTTTCGTTTTTTCGGAGGAGAGCATTAAAGTGGCAAACATTTTTGAAATTCAATTCCAAGGAACCATCACTCTTTCTAATATTCTTTTGCAATCGGTTTCTAAAAATTTTTGTGTCCCAACAATCAATTATTTTCTTTTCTAATTCTCTTTGCCACAATTTACCCGAATGTAAACGGCATCGCTCTCCTTCCAAAAAATATTGATACAACGGCATAAAGAGCACCATAACCGCAGAAATTCCTTCGCACGCGAGGCAGAATGGTATTTGTATTTCGTTTCTTTCCCGATCTTTAGTAAGAAGTTTCCAAAAATTAATTTCCAACATTTTTAGTAATCCACCGCCACTATATTCAGCTTCTTCATCTCCTGCCACTTCTTTTTTCAACCTCTTTGATAATTTCACGGAAAATTCGGCTAACGGTAGAGTTTCGCTAATTTCCCATTCGATTATTCTTTTGTTTTCGATTTCAACAACTATGATTAAAGAAGCAAGTTTTTTGTTAGAACAATCATCGCATCCACGACGAAGTAATTCGCCCGTCAAAAAATAGGCGTGGTTGGGAAATATTTCCTCTTCAGACGAAAAACCGAAAATTAATTCCATTGTTTTCACCCCAGTTTTTGCAACCAGTTGTCTTAAACGACGGCTGTCAATAACGGTATGATTCAAACGAACTCCGATTTTTTGCAGGTTAAACAACGATGAGATTTTGATAATATCTTCGATGTTGTTATAATCCACGATTATTGTAGTTAATTCGGTGAATGAAGGAATAAGACGGTTCTGCAATTCACTCGAAAAATCAATTTTGTCAATTATTTCCAATTCATAATTGTATGTTTCTGCCAAAGCGCTCGCCGACACGTTCTTAGAAGGAGAAGAGTCACTGTTCATAATCGGGTCGTATCTCGACACAGCTTCGCGCCATCTGCAAATTAGTTTCAATGTGGTTAGATTTGGAAATCGGGTTGAAATATTTTTTATCATTTCGAGAAATTTTTCGTGGGTGAGAGTGTTATCGCTCGTATTAACTATTTCTAAGTTCTTGATACGAAATAAAGGTTCGTGTTGTTTGTTTTTCATAAAAGTCGTTAATTTTATAATGGTATCATACTCATCTAAATACAAAATCAAAGATCTCAAGCGTTCGTACGCGGTGCCCATAGTCCTAATAACCCGAGCGGTTCTAGCAGCCATGGAAAAATCATCGTCTAAATTGTCTGCTGAGATCATATACTTGGTCAACGTTAGGGTTATTGATTCAGTTACTCTGTATGGATTTCGCGTCGCGTTTTCGAGAAGTTCTAGAAAGTTTGCGGAGGATTTTTCTTCGTTGATTGAATCAAATAGCGATAACACTAGGTTGAAATTTATTTCCTTCGGTCCGTGTTTTTCAAATAAATGAGTTAAAATCAATTCGTAGTTCGCCGCAATTTTTTTTGAATCATAAACATTTTTGTTGTACGCGTCTTGGAAACATGATGTTTCAAAAATGACGTTCATCGCCAAATCTCTCAGATTCATACCGTTCTTTTCCATTTCGAACTAATCGTCGGTCGAGGATTTCCGGTGTAAAAAAATAGAAATAAGGTTGTGACGCAGTTATTTTTTTCACTGTAGAACAATAATAACATGAGAAGGTCTTCTGTAATAGTAGAATAAAAAGGTATTCCAATTCTTAGATGCTGGTCAACCGGTATTATTTTCGACGACGATGAGCGATGAAACCCATTTGCTGACGAAGTTACGCTTCTGAAACAATGATAAAAAAAATGTCCACTCCCCTTATATAGGCAATAGGCTTCAAGCCATTTTTTTATATAAATGATGATAATTAATTAAAACTTTAAAAAAAATTAAGAACGAAGAAAAAAAATAATTATTTAAATAATACTTGTATACATCAATTTTCTATAGACTATTAAATTATTTTTTTTTATAAAAAACCAATTTTCGATGATAAATATTTTTTAGAGGTAACTAAAGTAAAATATTTTCCTTAAAACAAAATAAAAATAAAAATAAAAAAAACGTGCGTGAGACTGTCGTTTCGTATGATGAAAATTATTCATTAAAACTAAGAAAAAAAATTAGATGATATGTGAATGCCTCAATAGTAATTCTTTATAGACTTAGATTCCGTAATAATTTTGTTCGGTTTCCCTTGAAAAAAAAAAACTCGCTTAAGAAACGAAAAATTTATTTTGCACCATCTCCCGAGACGCTTAAGAAACGAAAAATTTAATTTGCACCATCTTCCCAAGAAGTAAAAAGTAACGTTTTTTCGTTCAAAAACACGATAGTGACGTTTCGTAATTACCGAGACGATCCTCGGAGTGAATAACTTATTATTAGCACCGGGTCCCATCGATTCGTCACTATATTATAATGACGTTATTCGAAATTACACATAATAAACGAACCGTCGAACCGATCAAAAACGGCAATAATTTTCAGGGAATGACACTAATCGTTAAGCGTTATTAATTATGATTATAGTGACGTTTAATTCTGTATCGTTTATAAGATCCAAGTTCTTACCGGAAAATTTGAAAAAATTCTCAATTCTTTTTCCGAAGTCGACTTTTTGGAGAGAGTTTTTGAAGTAGACCTTTTGAGTTATAAACGGTTCCGATAAAACGTCACTATTGGAACGGTTATTAGGCTTAACGTTATTCTAAGCGTAAAAAATGGATTCTAAACGCGTAGAGTCATTTATTTTGAGCTTTTACGAAAAGTCACTATATGACGAAGACGTTTCCGAGTAAAAAGTAATTTTTTTTCGTGCCCTGATCGAAGCTTAAGGGGGAGGCCCTTAAGATTTCTTTAAGTTAATTTTTAAAGTGTACTCTATATTTTATTGTTTTTTTTATAGTTTAGTCTCTCTTAAATTCGATTTTCTATCGTTCCAATAGTGACGTTTCGTCGGAACCGTTTATAACTCAAAAGGTCTAATTGAAAATCGCTCTCCAAAAAGTCGACCTCAGAAAAAATTGAAAAATTTTTTTTTAAATTTTAACTTAGACCTTCGACATATAAACGGTACAGAATAAACGTCACTATAATAATAATTAATACGCCAAAATAGTTCATCCTGTCTCGATCGATCCCTTCCGAGGATTGTCTCGGTAATTACGAAACGTCACTATCGTATTTTGAGGAAAAAACCGAAAAGTTCACGGATAAAAGTATGATGAAAATTAGTAAAAATTAAGAACATAGAAAAAATAAACAATTAATGATAAGTGAAATACCTGAATATCAATTCTTTATTATAAATATCTAAAAGTAAAGAATCTTAAAAATACCCTCCTACGGTCGCTCGGGGCACAACAATAACGTTACTCTCTACTTACTCGGAGATGTTGCAAAATAAATTTTTCGTTCCTTAAGCAATTTTTTTTTCGAGGGCAGTGTACTATATATATTATTTTTTTTTTAATTTAGTCTCCCTTAATTTCAGTTTTCTACGAAAAATAATTTTTAGAGGTTAAACAAAACATAATTAAAAAAAACAACGCACGACGCCCATTTCCTATAGGCTTTGAGAGATTTTCTGCTACACTTTAAAAATTAACGTAAAAAAATCTTAATGGTACCCTCCTACGGTTTACGTTATTTCGTGTCGTGCCCGAGTGAATCGTAGGAGGGAACCTTTAAGATTTTTTTACTGTTAATATGTAGGTCGTTCGGTCGATCAGATCGCCCCGTCCACAATGGAAACCTGCACTGAGCGTTTCTTTTTAATATATTAAAAATATTAACATTTAATTATGTTTTTTTAATTTCTATTATTATCGGTAAATAAATAAATGCTTTCAATCTATATCTTATCTAAAAAAACTTTTCGTTCTCACCTGTAAAATATAAGAGTAGTGTCGAAAAAGTAAATATATATAATATAGATATATATAATATATATAATATATATATATATAATATATATAAATATATTATATATATATTAATATATATATAATAATATTATAATTTATTATAAAATATAATTGATATATATTCTGTTTATATATATATTCTAAATAGACATAGCCCAGTCCTCTGCTTAAAAAATTAACGTAAAAAATCTTAAGGCCCCTTTACGCTTCAGATCTGCCTTCGAAATAACGTATATTTTTTTACTTTGTCGGGAAAATGTGACAAATAAATTTTCACGTTCCTTAAGCGATTATATTTTGAGGTGAAGAATAAATGAGAGCGTAAGCAACTTATTATGAATATTTTGTAGCTTCATACCTCTAATTAGTTATATAGGAAACTACAAATTAAGGATAACTATTTTATAGAAAAAATATTAACCGTCTATAAAATACTGAATATTCGTATATTATAATTATATTATATATAATATATTATATAATTATATATATATAATTCTAAAAATCTACATTATTTATATAATATATATATATATATATATATATATATATATATATATATATATATATATATATATATATATATATATATATAAAAAAAAAAAAAAAAAAATATATATATATATATATATATATTTATAAAATAAAATATTATAATATATATAATATATATATATATATACAAAAAAATCTCAAATAAAAATAATATCCAAATTTTTAAAATTGTTTAGCAAATAAAACTTTTTACGCTCAATATACGCCGGTCGGTGACTATGGCGATTGCTTAGCTTTAACTCTTCTTCTAGAGGCCAAATAACACGTAAATCTCGAATTAAATTGCAATATCGAAAGGCGTTGAAATCCATTCCAAGAACGCCCTTTTGCAAAGCTTCGAATATGCAACACATCCGTATTCTATATCTTTCGTCAGAAAATTGCAACCTCGTTCCGTCTTCCATGATAAAATTCACCGGAATTCGTTTTTCCATAGGGCATAGAATTCCTAATCGCGTATCGGTGGTGGGGCTACTGTTAGATTCGAAACAGTAGCCGTTCTCTATTTTAAAACGATTCAATTCCCCGCAACTGTACAAACGTTGCGTTTTACTTTGACTATAGCACGACTCGCAATCTTTTTTGAGTTTTTGACAGAATAATAAAATTTTTTCGTAAAAATCAACTGCGAAGATCATCGCTAGGCGATGGAGATCGGGGCCCTTTCCGGAATATTTCATAGCTTCGCGTACTAGTTGTTTCACATTTTTTTCGTCTTTGATTTCCTCTTCTATTTCTTCATCGCTGAAATCGTCGGGTCGCTTCAAGATTATTTCTAGCTTTCTGATATCGTGAGTAGCGAATACGACGATTAAAGATTCATGTTTCACGTCTTTGCCGTACGCTATAGGCTCGGTTGTATTTAAAGGTCGGTTCTCTAGCCAAAGTTTGTTAGCGAGCTTTTTTATTAAAGATATCATCCTCAACGTCATTCTAGTGCTCCTCATAGTCCGAGCTATTTCGGTGCAATACCCAACGAGATTTTTATATTTATCTAAACGACCGCAACATGAGTTCACGAAAGAAATATCGTCGATATCTATATAATTCATAATATTAAGTATATTTTGATGAAATTTGAAATAGTCTTTCGTTGTAGAGTGTAAACAATCTCTGTATCCTAAAAGAATTTTCTTTTTCCTAACTCTTTCCTTTCCATTTTTTTCTATGGTGAGGTTAATATAACATAACGTATCGCCGCATAAAAACATTCGTAAATCGTATACCTGGGGCGAAATATTGTTGTTTCGGCTGTCAATTTCAAAACAAAATTCGGGACAGCACGTTTCCAAATGTTTCATCAAATCAAAATTTTCACTTTTCTTAGTAGTAACCGCGAAGCATAAAAAAGCGCATTCGCCATAACCTAACATTTGAAGGGAAACACTTTTCAAGCCGAAGATATTTTCATTAAACAATCTCGTCATTCTTATGTAGAGTCTTCGACTTATCTTAAAAATTAAATCGTGTAGTAGTCTAGAACATTTTGGTATTAATATTATTAACGACGAAGTTTTAGGAACGGATATAGCGAACGGAATATACTCAGCGTGAACGGGAAAGTTGTGAAGAATTTCAAAATGTCCTTCTATTCGTTTAAGTTTTTCGGAAATACGAAAGTGATCACAAATACGGCTCCACAATTGTTTTTGGAATTCGAAATTCTTTTCCTTTTTCATGCCCAGTCGATACAAATCGTAGTTTGCGATATTCAGCATTGCTGAATTTTTATTTTCCGCTGTTTTGGTGGCGGTGTTGGCATTACTTAGGGCATACTTGACTTCATCAAGTTTCCGAAAATTGAGTTCCAACATTTCTAATAATGCTCTATTACCCGCTGCTGCTGCTGCTGCTCCTCAGAATAGGCATTCTTGAATTTTTCTCTAATGTCAACAACTTCGGTGATTATTAATTCCCCGTCCTTTTTTTTAACAAAGGGGCAGGTTAAAGTTGAACATGGAAAAAGAGTTTTAAATCCCGCTATTCGTATGCGTAAAAAATCTAATTTCTCTTTTTCGGCCATTTCTCAACACCCACGGTGTTTCAACTAGGGGGTTTGCTAATTCAAATATGTTCTTCTAAAATGTTTTATCGCTTTTTAATTATTCTTTTTTGTTTGTTTATTAATTTAATTAATTATCTTTTTTCTAAATTTTTTAAAACCAGTAAATCTTATCGTAAAAATTTACGGTTCTCTTCATTAGTAGTCAATATCTCGCCCTCTCTTCGTCGTGACAAACGTTTAGTCCTATATTGGACGTTTTGACTATTTCTTCAAACCGACTTTCAACCTCCGGGAAGCGACATATAATTTTTTCGAGGGCCGCTAAATAAAGTAATATTAGCGTTCGAGTTACCAATCCGCCTATATTTGAGATCGTTGAGGATGATAAATATTCGGTCAAAAAAATGGTATGTGAACCAATTATTACTTCTCCGATCGCCACTAACAGCAACCGAGATATCAAAAACGATACTGGAAATTATTCCAACGACCGTCTGCGCGCCGAAGAAACTACGCCTCTCTCTAAGGCGAACAACGCCTCGTCGTCGTCGTCATTATCAGAGACTCGTTGTTTAGAGGGCGAGCCAAAGCCGAAGAAAATAAAAAGAGAATAGTTCTTTGAAAGAAAAAACAAATTATTTTATTCATTTTTTATTGTTAAAAGTATGCCTATAATCTAACTCTAATACTTGTTTTTTGTTTAAAATACGTGACGGTATCGTTTCATCGGAACGAGACGACTATCCAAAAAGAAAACTTAAATTATTTTTTAAAGCTTTTATCTTAAAAAGTACACTTATAATCATACCAACTTGTTTTTTGTATAAAATACGTGACTTTTTTTGTTTCGTTTTTCATCTTAAAAATAAAAATTTAAGTAAAAAAATATTTTTGCTGTTTGATATGTGTCAGCAAAAATCGTTTTGGAAATTTTTTTTGAATAAATGAAATGAATATCAAATTCTTGTCTTTTCCTAAACATTTCGATTTTACCGTTTTATATTTATTATAAATTTTGTGATTTATTCTATTTTCTTATCCTAGTATTCTTAAACGTGTCAAAAAACGTTCACCGTGTTAAAGCGACCGCCGAACGGAGCGATCGTAGCGAGCGAAATGAGCCTAGTGCTTAGCGAACGAGCTCGATACGCCAGGATCAAGAAAATTTCAATCGTCTCGTAAATTATTTAAAAAAAATTTTTTTTTAATATAAAAGCGAATGGTAATAAAATTATTTTTACGTATCTTTAATATTAAACTATTAAAATCAGGTACGGATGAAAAAAGGAAACATGAATTTCTTTAGCGCCTGGGCGATGCAAATTCGCGACTCTCTTTACGCAGTCAGCGTTCCCCGATCGCAAATGATGCATTATTTTAAATCGGAAACCGATATACTCAAGGAATATTTGACCTTCAATACCGTTCTGGTCGCCATTGATCTCAGAGAATCTTCAAAAAGCGTAGAAAAAATGAAAAAAATGATTGAATTAACGAGAGAGTTTCTCGAACGCTCGTGGATGGATAAAGTTTATTTGAGCAAATTCGTTTTCGTTCCGAACAACGAGGGAGAAACGAGAGTCGAATTTATAAAACGAGTCGCAGGATTCTCTCAAAGTTTAATGCGTATCGAAAGCCTCTCCCCCAATGTGAGCCTATATTATATTTTTGACGATTGCGGGAGCGACGATTCGTTTAAAAATGGAGAGCTCGAAATACCAGGGGGAAAGATCATTCATTCGAGTCTTATTTACGTAAATGACGATAATTATACCGATAGAGAAGAAATTGATGAAAATGATGACGATAGCTTATTTCAAGAAGCGACGCAAATCGAACTACCCTTCGACAACAGCGACGACGACAGCCCGGCTACTAGACCCTCCCGAAACATAAACATCCGCGCCCTGAGAAGGTGCTTTATCGAATTTGGCAAAAGGTTTCACAACAAAGGCCTCAACTCTCCCAAACTCTACGTGTTGGAAAATCATTCAGAATTAGACTCTTTTCTCGTAGATATTTTCAAGAAACAAGTGAACTATTACGCATCCTTTCCCGAGGTACTAAAGAGCAACGTCGAGGGATTCTCTATCGGCGAGGACGGGCGATTCTCGAAAATTGTGAATAATTTTAATTTCGACGACTTCGTAGTGTTCGAAAAAGAGGATTTTAAAAACTTACGAGTCGAGTTGCGAGACGCCGAAGGCGTTTCGAAAGCTACGTGGAATGAAATACTGTTGTTACTCGAAAGCCGAGAGGAGGAAAAAAATAAATTTAATTCTTTTTCCCCGTCGCCTTTATCCAAGCACTCGCGAGAGTACGACATTCAAAAAGAGTTCATTACGAATATGAACAAACAGTGGGTTGGAGAGCTTTATTCGATGAATGGCGATGATTCTGGCGTCGTAAATAAGAGCATCGACCTCGTGTTTGACATTTATTCGAAGTTGTTCGAGAAATTAAACCGGGCGTTTACCTCGAATGATTCGAAAACCGATTCCGTTGTGGCGGAGTCATCCGCTGCTGCCCCGGCTACTAATCCTTTCAGAAAAGAATGGAAGGACGATCCCGTGATCAGAAAGCGAAACGCGAAACGATTCCTCTCTTCCTCGATTAAAAAACCGTATAATGCTGATTGGATTCTACTCGGAAAAATGACTAATTTAAAAGGAAAAATGGAAATGTAATTTAAATTAAATTTTGAAAATATAATTGTTTGTCCTTCTTTTATGTTATATAAAGGATAAAATAATATAATTAAAAATGGACACCGCGGCGCTATGCTAAAAAAATAAAAAAAATAGTTTTATTCTTATTAAACTCATATTCTATAAAATATAATATATGTTTACGTTATAGTATAATAAATATATTATAATATATATAATATATATAAATATATATAATATATATAATATTATCATAAATATTATATATATAATATATAATTAATATATAGTAATATATATTTACGATAACTAACGAAAATAAAAATAAATGAACATAGTAAAAAGAAATGAAATAAAGAAAATAAACAGCGTCTTTATTTAAAATCGAGGTTATAAATTGACTCACGATCGATAAGGACTCGTCATTTTATTAACGATGATGGAACCTTTGAAAATAAACATTTCGCGCACCGCAGAAAATGAAACAATCGCCAATCCCGTCCGAGCTTACGCCCTGAAACTCACCGGCTCGAAGATCGTAGCCGAAAGCGGAGATTCCTTTTACGTCGTCAGCGTTCCGCGGCCAAGAGATCGAGAGTTTAGGTCGACGGAGGGGAACCTCATTCGACAATACCTCTCCTACAATCTTTTCGTCATCGCGCTCGATTTCGTAGCGCCCTCGATCGACGTTATCGCTCTCGAAGAGGCCTTGAGAGATTTCTTTTCGCGCAACGCATTGGATACTTCACTGTTGAATCGAGTCGTTTTCGTGCGCAGGGGCAAGGAAGAATCGCGACATAGATTTCTTTCTACCATCGAAAGTTTTCTGAGACGTAAACTTCTCGAAAACAGAGATTTAAACGGGTACGTCGTACTAAATTACCTCGTTTCCGACAGTGACGGCGACGGCGAAGGTGACGGCGAGTCGTTTAAAAATAACGATGGAGGGATATCCTTTTCGAAAGAAAATATGATAACTCATTTAAATTTCATTTACGTCAACGATTTAGGAAGGAATCGAAAGAAGAAGAAAATGGGTTACTCTAACTATCGCGCCTGCGATATCTCGCAACCGTCGTCTAATCTTCGTTCCTCCGACCCCTTAATGGAATTTTACGTCGAAATGTATAGAACATTCCATAATAAAGGCCTCAACTCCCCTACTTTCTATGCGCTCGAAGGACTGGACGAGGTCGTCCCTTTTTTCCGAGACTATCTGACGATACGCGTGAACTATTACGCGTCGTTTCCGGAGATACTGAAGAGTAACGTCGACGGATTTCGCATCGGCAGTGACGGGAGGCTTTCGGGAAGGATAAAATATTTTTCCTACGACGATTTCGTCACGTTTAAATCCGAAGACTTCGAAAATTTGAAAATCACCGTATACGACGCGAAAGGCGACGTGTCGGCGGCGACGTCCGAATTCGTCTCATTACCCCGAACGGGGGAGTTATTTCCTCCGATCGGCTCGGATGCCGACGGATATAAGAAAGACGCAAACTTTATTTACGATTTGACCAAGCAGTGGATCGGTGAACTCTACGTGATATGCAGAGGAGGCGATTCGCGCGTAATTAGCAAAAACGTCGATCGCGTATTTGACGTTCTATCAAAGCTCGTCAAGCGTTTCCGCCGGGTTTGTTTTCTCAGCGGAGCCTTGGACACTCATAGCGTTTGCGAAAATCGAGAGAAACGAAAGGATGACGCGAAGCGTTTCATCGATTCTTCGATGTTGAAGTCCCGCGATCTCGAATTGGACCTCATGGAAAAGTTGACTAATCTGAAGAGAAAATTGGAGCGAGATCGCGTAACCTATTTTTGAAGAAAGCTCGCTCGGAGGGATCGACAACGTCTATCTACCCCCCCCCCCATAATCTCTTCGAAACGTATAAATTAAAAAATATTGACGTTTAACGTTTGTTTATGAAATAAAATTCTTCGATATAAAATGGTATTTTATTCGCTTATTGTAATAAGGATTGTTAAAAAAATTATATTGGACCGAGTGAGGGAGGCGGTCATTATTATTTATTTTATAATCCAGACCCAGCGTGGTGCGCAATATCTTTTCAAAAAACAAAGAATTCGAAAACCAGATTCGCAGCGCCAGTTTCTTCTAGAGGAAGAAAGAACTTAAATTCGTTCAACGAGTCGGTAAAATTTTTTAGTTCGCGAGAAAATTAATAAAAAAAATGTCCGAATTGATTAAAACGCCATCCACTTCCATCTTAGTTGTCGTTGCTCCGTCATCGCAAATTAAAAAACAATCTCAAAACACGACACTCCCGTTGCAGAAATCCATAATGTATTTAATAATTTTGCTGATTTTTTCGACAATATCAAAGACTCATCGAGAATTCGAAAGTTTTTTAATTCCTTAATAATTTTTTAACTTTATTTTTTCATCACTTTGATAAAGATTTCAATATTATAATTATTATTAATCCTTTTTTTAATTTAACAAAACAAATATTAAAATGAAGATAAAACAACGAAAAAGAATAAAATCAGTAACGCGCGCAACTAAACGTCATTTATCGGGGTTGCCAAGTCGAGTGCGGATACATCTTCTAGTCCTGATCGCACTACTTTTTGGTACTATTCCTTCGCGCTTTAGGTGATGAGATTTGTTTCGAAATCCGGCAAAGGAGTTTCTTTGGAGCGACCTCTTTATTGTTTTTTATCAGGTGAGATGATTTTAATTTATTAAATAAATAAATTATATCTTATACACTTACAGATAAATATCGATTCCGCCTTTAAAAGTAAATTTAATAAAAACAGAAAAGTGTTTATAACTACTGCTATTAGATGCAGTATTATGGAAATTATTAGGGTTAGTGATTAAAACCACCACCCCAAATAAATTTGTTTTTTTGTTTATTGGGAATATCCGTTCATTTTTACTCTATAAATAATTCTTATCGATAATAAAGACATGTCAATCACGATTTGTATTCTTTTTTTAAATTTTGTTTTCCATACTTTA
>JABUQX010006968.1:5000-21062 GCA_015478945.1 Trachelipus rathkii
GTTTCTCCCTCGTTCTCCACGCCACCTCACCACTAACGTTCTTCCACTGGTTTCACTAATAATTTCTGCAAATTTGTTGATTTCTCCGACATTCGCCAACTTTTCCTTTATTTTCTCCACATATTCTTCTCTTGCTCTTTCATTCAACTTTAATTACTTTCCTTTTTTCTCCAACCTGCCACCTTGTTTCTGTACCTCGTTCTAGCACCACCAATCTTATGACCGAAGCCAAACTGAACTCCAGGAGGTACTTTAATATCCTCCACAGTCTGTAATCCAACACTTTGAAATGGTCGATATTGGATTTTTGGTCAAAACTTTCGGTTTTTGGTTCCACCTATATCTCGTGAACTTTTGGGAGTTCTCTATGTTTGAAGAATCCATTCAAATTAATTAAAATCCAGTCTCATACATAAATTTATGAGCTTTCTCTTCCTCTGGATTTTTCTCGTTTTCTCATGTGGACACAATCTCCTCTCTCCCCTCATTTCTTCTCTGTTAACCACTTCTGCATTAAAATTACCCATTCAGTAGATCAGCTGATGTCTTCTCCTCCCTCCTCCAACTCTCTCCACCAAATTCAGAATCTTCCTTCTCCTAGACTCTAGATAGACTTCTTGTAGAGCATATGCTGATATAAACGGTATTTTTTCCTCTTAATTTGAAGGTACTTATGATCAATCTCTGGTTTAGCACTCTCACTTGCTGTATAAAAGTGTAATCTTTGTTCCAAAAATAAACCCCCCACCATGTTCTTTATTCCCACGTCAACTCCCCTGTTAAGTCACACATATCCTCGCCTAAATCTCTGCTACTTTCCTCTCCCTCCACTCTCATCTCCGACATCCCCACCACATCTATCCGTCTCGCCTTCATCATCTCCACAATCTCCTCCTCCTTTCCTCTATACGTACCCACATTTATTGTGGCCAATTTAATCTTTTTAAAAGTGTAATCCGTAATCGTTGTCCTTTTTCGTTTCCTAAGTCTTAATCCATGAGTTCTGCGTGGTTCCGAGGCTGTTTCTAGGGTATTGCAAGCATTTTCTTTCAGGCAGTGGCTTGCTAGGCCTATCCTGCCCTAGCCATTGCTCCGTTAGCCAAACAGGTCCTACGGACCTAATTCGTTGCCCAGGGTGCGACGGGGCCCGTGGATTTTGGACTTTTGCACCATATAATATAATATATATTATATATATATATATATATATATATATATATATATATATATATATATATATATATATATATATATATATATATATATATATATATATATATATATATATATATTATATATTTCTTAATAATAAAATTTTTGTTCTCATACATTTTTTGGGATAAAGTGTGTTTCATTTTTTGCGGCATTATGATGTTCGTAAAAATATAATGCCGCAGCACTATTCATACGATTTATATATAATACATTTGTATTACTTCCAAGAGGAATACAACCGATTTTTATAAAAGTTACCGTACCCCGTTTTATAAATTTTATTTTTAACTGATTTTATTTTAAAATATTTTATTGACAGTTTTCCCTTTTCTTTTAGAGATGCTTTAACGAACATTGACAAGAAGTTACCTTGGTTTTACAAGGAGGGACCAAATGCGGAATTTAAGACATTCAAAACAGTATAATTTTACAACGCAAGGTGTAAAACCTAAACTTGCCGTTACAAGGATCCAAGGTGCGTATGCAAAATAATAATTAAGAAATATTAGAAGTACAAAACAACAAATACCATTTACATTTGCATAATTAATTCAACACTCGTTTTATATTACTGTCGCGAATCTAATAATTATTTTGATTAAAAATAACAATACCTTCTGAAGTTTTTTGATTTTATGAATTATGTATCGTTTCTTTATTTGTGGTGACCCTCCCCCCCCCCTCGAGAGTGACTTATTTAACTAAAAAAATTTAACTCTGGGATTCACAAATTGAATAAGTGGGGGAAATTGATTAATTAAACTTTTTTGCTTTTTTGTTTTTGAAAGAAACAACAAATAAAAAATACTAAATTTGCTTTTTAACATATATAAACAATTTAAGAGAATTTTTGATTATGAAAAAAAAAAATTAAAATTCTAACAGACAAATCCAGGCCAAACATGTAAATCCTGCTATTAAAATTGGACAATTATACATTTTTTTAAAATTTGAACGAATTCAAATACGTACAACAATTACTTGGGAAAGAAAGTTTTTTTTTTTTTTTTTTTTTTTTTTTACAATAAAACCATCTCAATTTGCGGTTTACTATTATATCTTTTATTTATTATATACAATAAATATATATATATATATATATATATATATATATATATAATATATATATATAATATTATATATATAATATTATTATAATATATATATAATATATATATAAATATATATATATATATAATATAATATATATAAATATATATATATATATATATATATATAAAATATTATATATATATATATATATATATATATATATATATATTAATACATAAATATATATATATATATATATATTTATTATTATAATAATATATATATTATATATATATATATATATATATATATAATTAATATATAAACTGCGCTCCCACCAGGAAGGTCAATGGTCTCTGGAAAACCACGACCTGTCAGTGGTACCATCGAGAAAGGTCTTGGTGGGTTACACGGGCCGAACGACTAACTCTGACTGGCCAGGTCTATTGCGGTGCAGGGAAGCTTTCACATTAGTAGCAAAGCCACGCTACCAATGTACTCATTAACGTCTGAGTGGGACGACGATAAAAGTTAAAGAGAATAGGTCACATTGCTCCTCCCCACCAGTCTCGAACTGGCCATCTCAGTAAGTAGGGGAGTCATTTGCACACGATGTCCAAAATGACAACGGTGATTTACCTTACCTGTCCTTTCCTGAGGGTTATTTTTACCTGCCCTTGAACTTTTTTGACATTTACTTTTTGGCTGACCTTATTTTGAGCCCAAATTTTTTTACCTGACCTTGACCTTTTTTTGGGCCTTTACCTTTTTGAGCCTTTACCTTTTTTTTTCCCGACCAACCTTTGGTCTTCCCATGGTCATTTTGGCCCAACGTATTTTTTGAGAACGCCTAATTCTTTTTGGCACCCTATTCTTTTGAGACCAATTTTTTGAGAACCTAATTTTTTGTAAGAACCCTAATTTTTTGGCACCCCCCCTAATTTTTTGGAACCCTAATTTTAGCGCCCTTTCGAAGAAAGCGGTGGCGCCAAACGGTTGCGGTCAGCAACGTGTGTAACGTATTACCTTCCACCCTATTTACGCCCCCTATTTTTTTCGAACCCTGGGCCCATTTTGCCCACGCGTAATTTTTGATCTTCTTTAGGGCTTAGCCAATTTTTTGAAATGTCTTACTCTTGTTTGAAAATTGCCAGACTTACCATGGTCATTTTGGCCACGGTAATTTTTGGCTAGCCTTTGGTCTTCCATGGGTTCATTTTTTGGCCCACGAAATTTTTCGACAACCCTTTGGTATTCAGGGTCAATTTTGACCCACGGTAATTTTTGATCTTCTCTTTAGGGGCTTAGCCCTATTTTTGTTGTCTTAACCTTTTTTGTCCTTGACCTTTCGGCTTTTCCGTTGCATATACCGTGGTCAATTTTGCCACGGTAATTTTTGGGCTTCAACTTTAGGTTAGCCTATTTTTGCGGTCTTTTACCTTGTTTGACCAGATATTTTCTCTATCCTTGCCAAATATCCATGGGTCAATTTTGACCCACGCTAACTTGATGCCTTTGATGGTTCCCAATCACAGGTAAGCAGTACCAGGGATGTTCTATTAGTGTTCTAGTGAGTATTGATGAGTGGCAAGGTGAGTGCCAGGTGAAGTGCGCAGTGCAGTGCCAATGAGTGCCATGAGTGCCAAGTGAGTGCCAATGAGTGCCAAGTGAGTGCCACAAAGTGGTCCCAAGTGAGTGCCACATAGTGCCAACTAGTGCCCACTTCTTTCAAGCCTTTTCTAGCCCCCCTTGAGCCTAGAATAGCCTAATATGGGTGTCCCCCAGGTAATAAGGTATGAGGATCCGAATGGTGTACTACAACCTGCTAAGATGCTTCCTACTATGAGTTAGGTATTTTATAACACTTATAGCATGACAGATATATATCTAAAGAGTTACATACAGTTGAGACACGTGATCGCAAACTTTCAGAGTCCCGCGTCCGCAGTTCAACCCATCCGCGAAACCCGGCCGCCGCGTGCGCCCGCAGCGCAATATTCCCGCGTAACCGCCGCCGCGTGCGCCGCAGGCGCAATATTTCAGCGTAACCGCCGCCGCGTGCGTCCGCAGACGCAAAATTCCGCGTGAACGAAAAAAATGATATCAATGTAAACTATTCAAAGAATTTCGTTTCAAATATACTACGAGTCCTTCATTTTTACTACAATTGTACGAATTTTAATTATAAAACATATACTTTATATTACCTTAAAGAGATAGCAGTAAAACAATATGAGGTGTTATGTACTAACACCTAGGGGATTAGTATGCCTTTGTTTACTGCTTTACTGCTTAACTGCTTTACTGCTTAACTTCTGCTTTAATCTGCTTAAACTCATGTTTTACTGGCTTTTAATTTTAAAGCACCTTTTACTTTTCTGCTTTACTGTTTAACTTTCTGCTTACTGCTAACTTTCTGCTTTACTGCTTTAACTCACATACATTACATACCTTAAAGCAGTAAGTCAGTTAAAACAATAGAGGTGTTACCTAACAACTAGGGGATTAGTATGCTTTTGTTTTTACTGCTTTATCTGCTTTAACTCACTGCTTTACTGCTTTAACTCTCTGCTTTATACTGCTTTAACTCTCTGCTTACTGCTTTAACTCATATATTTATTAACATTTGTTTTCTTTATATTTTTGTTTTATTACTTTTTTTATTTCTATTTTTTTTGTTTTAATACTTTTTATTTTTAATTTTAATCAAAATTATTAATCAAACAGAGTTTTCCGGTTATAATAACATTTTATTTTAATAAATTTGTACTATTTTTTATTAAAAACAATTTTACGATTTTACAACTTTAATTAAACTCATTATTCATTATTAACTTGAGCAGGTATGGATTGGAGAAATATTACGTTCCGAGTCTCGGCTACCTGTCTGTAGCTGTGACCATCGTTTTTGGTAAAAATACCTTCTATTCTTCAAATCTTGCAAACTTGCTGCAGTTTATTGTACTCGGTTTTGAAAATAATATGGTGTAATAATGTTTACCAGGAAATTTAAAGAATATAAGCATTTGATTCATTTCATGAGGCATCATAGAATATTAATGCTGGAAATATACAAGGCCACAAAAATTATTGTAGTAGATGAATTAATGCACAATTGAATTTGGAAATAGCAGAAACGTTCACAGTTTATTCTCACCATCTAAATTCTGCGTTTTTCATAACGCAGAAGTATTTTCATCAAAGCAAGCATAATTGCTTATTATTGTTTTTATAACACACAGTATTTACTGTTGTTTGGACAGAGAAGAGACATGAGTCAAGTTAATGTATTGGCAACTCAAATGTTTCCTCTTCAAAGGAAAGAGTTCTTAAAGTATATAAAGAGGTTACTTCGATCCCCACGGTTATTTGATGTTGAACTTCACCCCCAAAAACACGCACAGAGCTGCTCAAGTACCACATTCTACCTACGAGAATAGAAACTGTAATTACATACTGATAAAGAGTGCTCTCTATGTTGCAAAGTATTACCTCTTATAAAAAAGATTAAAAAGTTGAAACCATCGTGAAAAACGTAAACTAATTAGTGAGGATGAGAATTCATCCAGTGTTATGTGAAGTTGTTTAAAATCTATAAAAGGAAATGTTTCCCTTAAACAAACGCACCATCCTCAGAAGGTAAAGCTACGTCGCTATATGAAACATCATTAAAAAACTCTCCCTCAACATTAAAAATTTGAAATCTGAAAAAAAGAAGTTACTACAGAGAGGAGGAGAGTATTCCTTGCCATTAACTCTTCTCGTTATAGCTCCCCTGATAACTAAGTGGTTGTCCCCATAATAGAAGGTTGCTGTACTTTCATATAATGAGTATGAGAAATGAAGTATAATAATACAGCACTTGTACAGAATTCAGTTCCTCAGATCATCACTCGCAACCGTCACATATGGCCATTTAATTCGCACACTGCGCAAAATCCACAATCGCAGTTTCATCAATCACAACCCCAATACACGCAGATATTACAGCCCAATGCATTGACATTACAACCTCTTTCACATCAGCAGCAACAGTTGCGCCACCAGAATCCTTATATTGTGAACGACACATTATCTTTCCAGCAGCCTCTACCTCCTAGCTTTATATGATCTTAAAGTTGAACAGATAGCCAAATATGAGAAAGAAGTGTCAGGATATTAAATTCAAACATTACATCCATATGAAAACCATCTTATATCAGGCGCCATAACAAAATTGATAGACTTAAAGACTTTGCCACACTACATCCGTCCCTGACCGTAATCCCGTTTTATACCGGATGATGTAGATTATACCTAATGAAGTAGAAACTTGAAAGGAAAAATGAAGATAAATTTAAAATTATCCTAGAGGAGAGCTTACTTAATTAGAGTCGTAAATCAGAATATGCTTTATATAATATTTTAAAAGACAAATTTAACTTTGAATGAAGCAGGGGAGATCGTAATTGATGATGAAATAGTTAATAGGATCAAATATTGTGGATTTGATAGCTGATCTCCTCACGTAAGGAAGAAAGGGCCTGTAAAAGGATGGAATGATATCAAACAAGATTCAGACTATTAATTTCCCCAGAAGTTTAATCTTAAATAATACGCGATTAGGCAGGACTTGGATATATCCAATTACACCAAGACCTGAATTCAAGTTCCCTCGCACTTTCTTACGCTTCCAGATAAATTTAACGTGTACCAAGGCCGACTAAAGAAAAACACCTTATAATGGTCAGTTGGATTAAATTCGTATTATGTATTATCAAATATATATTTAGTTGTAATGTTTGTGTATAAATAAATGTTATTTTAAATCTTTTTCTCTTTCTTTTTCCCCTTGGGACTTTATATCACATTTTTGTGACAAATATATATAATTATTATATATATATATATATATATATATATTATTATATAATAATACATATATATATATATAATATATATATATATATATATATATATATTTATTATATTCAGCTACACGTGTGTCATAGACAACATGGAGGCGAAGGAGGTAGTTGATAAGTATTACTTCAATCTGAAGGAACCAAATAGTTTTGGGGGTTTCACTAGGTTTGCTTTAAGGTATCCTTATATTGAGAAAAAAGAGTTAAAAGCATATTTAGAGGGTGAAGAGGCATTTACTCTACATAAACCTGTAAAGAAAAAAATTTCCTACACGGAAAACCATATCTCCGCAGCTCGATAGCATATGGCAGTTAGATTTATCCGAAATGATTAAATACAGCTCTTATAATGAAGGTTTTCAATATATACTTTTTACAATTGACGTATACTCTAGATACTTGTGGTTGAGGCCAATAAAAGATAAAAGATCAGCTACAGTTACCGATGCTGTACTTGAAATTATAGAGGACGAGCGGAGAACACCTAAATCATTTTGGACAGATTCAGGAATGGAATTCAAGGGTCGAGAGTTTCAGGAGATGCTCTGGAGTATGGTTAAGCTATTACAATACATTTTCCGTAAACAAGCGGCAATATTGAAAGAGTCCAACGACTATTAAAGATACTGCTCATGCATCGATAATTTTACTAAAAATGAATACTTTTAATATCATGATTACTGGACTGATCTCGCTTATTCTTATAAAGGTTTCACCATGAATATATAAGTCAAAACTCCTTTAGAGATGGTCACAAAACTAGAGGACGTATGGACACATATGGTGAAAGAAACAAAATAAAAGTAATTTACAGGACTATGTAAACGATTTGTAAGAGTTCTCGAAAGAAGAAAGGTGTTATGAAAGGAAATGAATCCGGTGACATACGGAAGTTTTAAAGTCCACAATAATCAACCATGTCAGTCGTGATAGTTTTAATAGTATATTATCTGGAAGATTTAAATGGTGAAAAAATAAAAGGCGGATTTTATAAGAATGCAAAAAGTAAGGTTCAATCCTGTAACTCATGAATTTAAAATTGAAAAAATTATCTACGAGAGGTAAAGGAAAAAATAAGCAGTTACTTGTGAAATGAGGGATATCCTGCCAAGTTTAATACTTCTATATAAAAGCAAAGTGAAGTTAAGAATCAATTAATCAAGTTGTCATTATATATCATTGGAGAGTGGTAGATCACCTTTATATACTCTGCTTTCGTTCAGCCTTCCTTGGATTACATCTCTGATATAAACTCTCGATTTGTACAACTGTGCTAATGAAATCCTATACAACTTGAAGAGAGCATACGAAGAGGATTATGTGAAATGATATTAATAGGACATAGACATTTGCCTCACAACTATTCTGGATGACGGTTGTACAGAAGTGTCGAATGTGTTGAAACTATAATTACAGAGCGGCAAGGTATCTCGTTTTTACTGAAAGAAACTACAATTGCCAAAAATGAATAGACACACTTGCTACAGTAAAGAATACTTCAATTGAAGAATTTGTTTGCGACGGTCTTATTTTTAAATCGTTCTGCTGATTTTTAGTCATTTAAACGTTCTCTTTGATATGAGTATTATGTGTAAGGACTTGGTATACAAAACTGAAATGCGTACCTATGAAGATGAAGTAATAATATCTTTAAGTTCAAAAGTAAATGTAAACCTACGAGACCGGGACATGTTTTTTCTCGAACGATCACCATGGCAACGCAAACATATTCGTAGACGTGATGCTGAGTTGGATATACTTCATGATATCCCTACTATGTTGAGAGGGTTATACTATCTGTGGAGAATAAACCCTTGACCTGGCATGAACAAAAAGAATGAAGCGATCGGTCTGCATTATACATGTACCCTCTCGAGATGCTCAATCAAATCCAGTATGGCTTATGTATAACAATATAATTGATCATCAATATGTAAGTTAATACTAAAGCTCCTTTATTAAGAGTAGTATATTTTCCCGAAGAGAGTAAAGTTATAACATTTCCCTAATGTTCATTATCTACCTCTGAATAGATCAAATTTTGACCTGGTACGCGGTGCATAATAAAAGATTAGAAGGAAATCCTTTTTCCCTTTACCACGGTGCAATTGTTATGCAAAAGTCATTTCGAAAGAAACAGATGCAGGATTACAGCATAATGGAATATTATAAGAGGTGTGTCAGATATTTTTCATTCATTAAATACTCCTCACGTGTAAAGATTAGTATAAGAAAGATACTCCTGTAATAATGGACGAAGAAAAGGGTATTCAGGGGAACAAAAATGCAGAGGGGGTATGGTCTGGTGGATTTTTTGCTAAGCTATGGAGAAGTGCAGGCCTTTACTCAGGAAGGCGGGGAAATAATATAGGGTTAAAAAGCTATAAGAAAGGTTTGCATACTATTCAGGTATTGCCTGCAGGAAATAATCTCGCACAGCATTAAAAGCGCATACGATGGTTTCAGATTGAGGCTGTTGAATGATTAAGCGTAAATAAGACTAAATGTCAGGACAAGTCAGAGGGAACAGAACGATTGTCATATAAGAAAAAGGCTGAGAGCGCGAGAGAAGAGAGTGCGTAGAAGAAAAAATGTTATGATTATTTGCGTATTAATTACTAACTGATAACTTTTACTACGAGCTGTGTATATAAGTAAGGTTTTTCATGAAAATTCATTATACGACCAGAAGCTCGCACACAAGATGCATTTCCTTCATCCTTCTAGTTCTGATTGTTGTAAGAGTGAATTGGATCTCTTCTCAGTGAACCCAACACAGATTAGCGTTAGCGAGTCCAACTTTATCAGTATTAATCTTTGCATTCATTACCAAGTACAGTATGTTCCTCTAGAGTTTCAATTATTCAGGCACTTTCTGGATCAGTACTTAATCCTCTAATGTGTTTTTATTGTAAAACGAAATTGACCAAAAACCTGATGGTTACAATCGTTCCTCCGGGTGTGACCAATTAGTATATACAGAATCAAATTTCCTGGTATATCAGTTTCACCCCAGGTTAAAGTCTATCTTAACGGAACTTCACTAGGTGCATCAGCTGCTAATTATCCTTATAGGAGCTATATAGAACATTTGTTAAATTATTCAGACGATGCTAAACAGTCTCATCTCAAATCATGTGGTTTTTACAGTTTCAAGATGAAGCTGCACATATAGATAAAGCAGCTAAAGTCATAAAAATAATACCTTATGAATTTACGGACTATTAATGGCGATATCTTCTCTCACAGAAAGACTCATTCTATTACCATCTGTAGATACGTAGAATCATTTTATCACGAATCAAATCCTAATTTGCTCTTAAAATAAAAAGTAAAGGCTACTGCTCACACGCTGTAAATGTCTGAACCTGTTTTTCAAACTGCTGGAGCTTATCTCTATGTTGAAAAGTGAAATTTATCACCAAGCGACATTTTGGAATATGATAAATCGTTTTTTGAATACTACAGGCAAAGTACCCTATTAAGAGAGTTTGAAACCAGCTTATTTAATTTCAACTCCACGGATTATTGAGTATCAATATGCCCTAACATTGTGAAACGGAAATTTACCCACAGAAGTAAAATGGGATTGTGGAACTGAAGCCTACTCCGCGGAATTCGATAAAAGTCACCCTTAAATTCACACCTTTCGGACTTAGGGCATAGTTTACATGTGATTGACTACCTCACGCGCGTGATTATGAAATGGTTATACAACGAGACCTATCTCTCTGTACGCGGCCTTTTTACGACTTAATAGCCAATACTGTATCATAGTAATGATAGCGGGACAGGTTTAAATCTTGAAGAATAGCCAAGAATAGTAATTTATATGCGTATGATCTTACTGCAGACTTTTCAGCTTGTAACGCCTATCATTAAACTTTTGAGAGGGACCTTAGGACTAAGTCTCTCTTTTGGATCGAGTCTACAATCACCCATCACTGTAGTGGCCTATCTTGAGCATCCTCAACTCATTGAAATTGACAGAGTACGCAACGTACTTTTGAATTATTAAATGAATGAAGAGGAAATAAAATCGGTGTTTAAAAATGAACCTCGCTTTTTAGGTGTGTTTGCTATTAACGAGATAAACTCTGTAAAGTTGGAGAAGGACACCTGCTTCATATTCAAACATTGCCTCGTCACATACCTCAACAGGGACATTGGATTTTCCGTTTAATAGGGATAAAAATGACATTGTTCATCTGATTGATTCTTTGGATTTAAAAATTATATTGAATAATCATTATATTAACTTATTTTTAAAATATAAAATGTAAGCTGTGTAAAAACTATGTTTACGCCGTTCAGCCCTTATATTCCAATTTATGTGGGGTCTTGTTCATTAATTCGTTCTTTCTTTGTTTATTGTATTTTTTTAATAACTTGTAAATATATTTGATGCTAAAAATTTGGATGTCAATGATTTTATAGTTTTTTGATTATGTATACATGCTTTTAAAATGAAAAAACGCGACTTCACAAAAATAAAACGTTAATGGTATAGAAAAGTTTTTAAACTAATATTTCGTGCAATGGACGGGCAAAAACCCCGTCTAACAGACACTCCGGGTGTTTTTATTCTTACATTACAAATTAAAAAATAAAAAAGTATTAAACAAAAATAAAAATAGATAAAAAAGTATTAAAACAAAATATAAAAGAAAACATAATGTTATAAATATATGAGTAAAGTAACAGTAAGAGAGATGAGTAAACGCGTAAAGCAGAGAGTTAAGCAGTAAAGCAGTGATTAAAGCAGTAAACGCAGTAAAACAAAAAAGCATATCTATCCCTTAGGTGTTAGGCTAACACCTCTATTGTTTACCGCTTTAAAACTGCTTTACGGGTATGAATGTATGTGAGTATATAAGCAGTAAGCAGAAGTAAGCAGTAAGCATAAAGTAAAGCAGTAAAGCAGAAAGTAAAGCAGTAAAGCAGAAGTTAAAGCAGTAAAACATAGTTAAAAAGCAGTAAAGCAAGAGTTAAAGCAGTAAACCGAGTTTAAAGCAGTAAATCAGTAAAACAAAGATACTAAATCTCTAGGTGTTAGGTTAATGACATTCTATTGTTTTATCTGCTTTACTGGCTTTAAGTATGTAGAATATATGTTTTTAATAAATTTCGTAGAATTGTAGTAAAATGAATGACTCGTAGTAATATTTGAAACGAAATTCTTTGAAATGTTTACATATCATATTTTTTGTTCACGCGGGAATTTTGCGTCTGCGGACCGGCGGCGGTTACGCCGAAATATTGCGCCTGCGGGCAACGCGGCGGCGGTTAGGCGGTATTTTGCGCCTGCCGGGCGCTACGCGGCGGCGGTTTTCGCGTATGGGTGACCTGCGACGCGACTCTGAAACGTTTGCGATCACCTGTCTCAACTGTGTAACTCTTTAGATATATATCTGCATGCTATAAGTTGTTATAAAGATACTAACTATGTAGGAAGCGTTTATTCTAGCAGTTTGTATATAAACCAATCGATTCTCATCTTATTACCAGGGGTATGACACCCATATTAGGGCTATTCTAGGCTCAGGGAGGCTAGAAAAGGCTTGAAAAAGGTGGCACTCAGTTGGCACTATGTGGCACTCACTTGGCACCATGTGGCACTCACTTGGCACTCACTTGGCACTCACTTGCACTCATTGGCACTCATTGGCCACTCACTTGGCACTCAGCTGGCACTCACCTGGCACTCATCTAATACTCCATAGAACACTAATAGAAACACCCTAGGTACTTTTACGGGTGATTGGGAACCAATCAAGCCATCAAGTTAGCCGTGGGTCAAAATTGACCCATGGTATATGCCAAGGTTAAGGACGAAATATCATGGTCAACACAGGTAAAGACGTCAAAAAAAGGGGCCTAAGCCCTTAAAGGAAGCCAATAAATACGTGGTCAAAATTGACGCCACGGTATTGGCAAGTAAAAAGCCGAAATATCAGGTCAAACAAGGTAAGACATCAAAAATAGGGCTAACCCCTAAAGGAAGATCAAAAATTACCGTGGGCAAATTACCCATGGAATACAAAAGGGTTGGTCGAAAATTTCCGGGGGCCAAAATTGACCCATGGAAGACCAGAGGGTAGCCAACAACTTACCGTGGGGCCAAAATTGACCCATGGTATCTGGCAAGGTGGTCAAACAAGGTAAGACATCAAAAATAGGGCAAGCCCTAAAGGAAGATCAAAAAATACCGTGGGCAAAAAGTGGCCACGGTCCGAAAGAAATAGGGGGCGTAAATAGGGGGGTAATACGTACAACGGTTGCTGAGCAACCGTTTTGGAGCACCCTTCTTCGAAAGGGTGCTAAAATTTAGGGTTGCCAAAAAAAATTAGGGTTGCCAAAAATAGGGTTCTCAAAAAATTAGGGTTCTCAAAAAATTATGGGTTCTCAAAAAATTAGGGTTTGACAAAAAAGTTAGGGTTCTCAAAAAAATACGTGGGCTTTAAAATCACATATGGAAAGACAAAGGGTTTGGTAGATAGCATCTGAATGGCCCAAAAAGGTAAAGGCCCAAACAGGTCAAGGTCAGGTAAAATTTGGCTCAAAAAGGTCAAGCCCAAAAAGGTAAGGTCCAAAAAACGTTCAAGGCAGGTAAAAATACCCTCAGGAAAGGTCAAGGTAGGTAAAATCAACGTTGGTCATTTTGACCATCGTCGGCAATATGACTCCTACTACTCACTCGGTGCTCAGCGAGTGCTCTAAATTCTGAGCTAGGGATTCTTATATATATATAATTATATATATATATATTATTATATATATATAATATATATTATATATATAATATTAATATATATATATATATATATTATATATAATTATTAAATTAATAATTAAATATTTTAACAATTTATCGATACAGACCCAATAAAGATACTTCTGGTTTCTTTTAAAACTTAGACAAAAGAATTTAAATACTTGGATCAAACTGCACTTATATAAAAATTTAATCAATTTTCTAACTGTAAAAACACTAAAATCTTGTTTGATTATTGAATTATATAATTTTTAGAAATACTCACAATTAATGATATCAAATTATTATCTGAGAGTTGTCCGCATTTAAGTTAATGTTTTCGCTTTTCGCCCTTGAAATTGGCTTTCGGAAGACAAATCCATTCCCTCAATTGGGGCTTCCGTTTTCAGGGACTAAACTTTCGAGAACTAATGCAAATCATCAATCCTGTCAATTTTTTCTGAAGGTAAACAATTGGCGCAATTATCGTTAAGCTTTCAAAAACAAGAAGTGGTTAATAAAAGAGGGGAACGGCTTGGCAAAGTTTTAAGCTTTTTAAAATTGAAGCAAGAATATGTATATATATATATATATATATATATATATATATATATATATAGTATTTGTTATATATAATATATATAATATAATATTATATATATACTATATTATATTATATTATATATTTATATATATATATATTATATATATATATATTTAATAATATATATATATTATAATTTATATATATTTGTATATATTATATTATAATATTATTATATATATATATATAATATATGTGTGTGTGTGTGTGTGTGTGTGTGTGTGTGTGTGGTGTGTGTGTGTGTAAATTACAATTGTTTACCGCAACTCACGGGCAGGGCCCTGTTCAGGGAGGGGGGGGGGTGTTATTATTAATATTATCATTTTCACTACCATCACCATTACCACTACCACCATTAGTAACATTCTAATTATTTTATTCTAGGCCTATCTAATAATATCTTAGTCCTTATCAACAGGGCAACGGAGCCAGAGCCGAAGCCGTAGCCGAAATTTTTTGTGGGCTGGAGCTGAAACTGGGGCCGAAATCTTTGGGGGTTGGAGCCGACCCTGGAGCTGGAGCCGAAATTTTAGTGTTATTATTCTAGGCTATCTAATAAAATCTTAATCCTTATCAATATCAATGGTTAGAATCTTCTGAACAAAATAGAAGTTTCCTTCTAGCCCTGTATCGGTATTTCCTCAGTCAAAAAACTACGTGTTGATCGTTGATTCCTTCATCAATATCTGAATCTTGGTTTTAACTACATGACTCGAATTCCTTGCCAAGATTTCAATGGTTTTATTTCTCTGTGGTGGGGTCTTTTTCCGTTTTCTTCTCCCAAGGATCAGGATTTTCAATATCCATTACCTCTTTATAGTTTCCGCATAATTTTACTAAGAGGTTCGCCTTCTCTTGCAACTATATAATAATAATTATAATAATAATAATAATAATAATAATAATAATAATAATAATAATAATAATAATAATAATAATAATAATAATAATAATAATAATAATAATAATAATAATAATAATAATAATAATAATAATAATAATAATAATAATAATAATAAGGCGTTAAAAGTTGAAAGAGGCGTTGTTGAATGTTCTAAAAGCCAATGATGAGGTTTCAAAAGAAAGATGTTTAGAATTATCAAAATAGGGAAAAAGGAAGACTAAAAAAAAATTGCACAAGTAGGAGGAAAAATGAGCTAAATGAAGTTTTGAGGAAGGATGTATATGGACTTACAAAGGAATAGGAAGTTCTTCTGGAAAGAAAAGCAAAAGGTTAAAAGTGAATCTAAAAGGAATCTGCTTAGAATAATGAATAGGGATGGTGCTTTCGTAACTGATGAAGTGGATGTGAGAAGAATATGGAGGGAACATCTCGAAAATCTGCAAAACATTGGCAGTAATGAAGAGGTGATAGTTAATGTGTGTGGGTTTAATGGTGCGAGATGGAATAAGTATTTTGGAAATCAGGTTATTAGTAAGGAGGAGGTAATGGGTAAAGTGAGAAAGTTGAAGAATGGATGGAATTACTGGTGAAATGATCAAGAATGGAGGCGAGATGGTGATTGAATGGA
>JABUQX010006969.1:0-2500 GCA_015478945.1 Trachelipus rathkii
CAAAATTATACATTGAAATTAAATATACATATATCAAAATTATACATTGAAATTAACACAATGGAATTAACGTTCCATCATATCCCTGTGCTACAGTGCGGGCACTACCTAGAACAAGATTCCGTTTATTTGATGTATGGCGAAACCTTTTAATACCGTTGATTAAAATGACATTTCCTAGTTTATCGGCCCGCATTTTCATATCAGGAACCTTAACTTCGCGGTAATTGGTTTTCGGTATTTACATGTGGTTGGTCTGAGTCATCTAGATTATGGATATCTTTGTGAAGTGAAGATTCATCATCTTCACTCATCATTTGCGTAACGGCTAATGCTGTTACGTCTGTATCCTTGATCATATTGTAGAAGTGATTGTCGTCGTTTAAGACCATCCAATCACGATTCTTAGTTTTTTCGACATCCTTAATCATCTTATCGAAGTTAATCTTCGCCATACCTTGGAAATTAACTATGTGTTCGGTGTCTTTGTTCAAAGTTAATCCTTTTGCTTTTAAGATGTAAGCATAACTTGAGTCATTCTTCTTTATCCGAATGGCGTAGGATTTAGGGCCAGTGCACACAAAACTATCAGCTATATCTCCAGGCCCTATTTCATCCGTCAGGTTTCCTAAGAATTTTCCAGTATCAGGAATATATTGACCTTTACGGGCTGTGAAGACACAACTGTCGGTATCACAGTAAAGTACGCGTTGACCTAGAGAATCGAGGAGATTATATAGTTCCACCCTAGCGTAGGCGGTGGTGAAGGATGCAACAGCTACATTCGTGGCCTTTGCTGTTTTATTAGTGAAGGCAGTGTGTGTGACTTCAACTATATGTTTATCATCCGCTACAATGATATTTCTCACCTCAAGATCAGCTCTCTTCATTAATTCCCAGACCTGTGCATAGCTCGTGCAGACGATGTCTTCATTCTTTGGAATACGTTGAGCTAGTTTTCCCCATAATGAATTGAGGAGTAATTTAGCTATATATCGCATTCCAGGATTACTTTTAATATTGTCTGGATCAAGTGTTACACCCTCAATGTCCTTGAAATCTTGCAGGTATTGAAGGAATTCTTCACAGACTTTATCGGTTATACCATCCGGTAACCCCGAAGCCTCAGTCTTCCATTTCAAGAATGTTTTGACGTATTCCCCAAAGATGTCGTTTGAAGGTGTAAATTTCCATATTTCGTGGATCTTTTTAATCTCATAGCCTTTCTTTACAGCTAATTCTAACTCTGGACTGCAGTATACGCCTTTTAACATACGTTGATTGTCCGTATGTCTGCATTTGCCTTCATAGCCACATGCGCTGCATGTTCTACAAAGTGAAAATATTAGCCGATTGTCATGTCGTGCAGGCAGAACAGGAGTGTACAGGGTCTTAGGAGGTAACACGGAAACATACGAGAGACCGAAATAAGTGGAATTCATTTCTTGGACGAACTTTTCTATGGTAGGAAGATCCCTACCTACGAGTTTCGTGGGTGTCCCTGCTGGAAAGGGTTTTGTTTTCTGGACAAAAGGATACAATGAAGTGAAATCTAGATACTTCAATTGAACACCTTCTGTCGGTGGATAGTAATAGACGAAGGGTTCTGTACGGCCGCCGTACAAGGCTTCCCCTACCTCTAGTTTCGCATTTGCAAGTTCATTTCCAATTGATTGGACATATCTACCTAACTTCTCAGTTCGTGTTTCATCGTTGTTGTTTACAACAGTGACCTCACACTCTTTTTTCATTTTCGTCCATTCGCATTCCCATATTCTAATTACTTCATACCCTTGTGACTTGTAATCCGCTTCTTGCCTCATGGTTGTACTGTACCTGTCAAGACTTGATTTGCCATGGAGACTTTCTAATCCTTTCTTACATGCTTGGTGACCATGCCATACGCAACCGTGGAAGAGCAAGACAATCTTCTTCATGGTTGTTCCAGTTGGAGGAGGGGGTCGTCTGTTATTCAGTTCTATCATTTGTTCATTAACGTTGAGTTGGCGGGACGATAAGAACTCATTAAGGTCAAAGGGCACGTAGTCTTCAGCTGGAATTTCAACGTACCCGTCAGGTCTTAGATACCTGTTTTTGATTTTAAATTTACGCTCGCCACCATTCCTTTCGCATGTTCGATTCGCCGACCCTTATACATTTCCATGAACGTAAGCCATTTCACACCATCATATGAGTAGTTTGAATCATCAGTACGTCCTATATGGGCCAGTGTATTTTCAGGCATATAGTGCATTTTATATACCATGAATGATAATGCTGCAGTAGAACAATCAAGTAGGCAGTCAACTTTATGATCCTTAAGGAAGATTCCCCTGAATTTCTCGAAGGATCGACGTAGAATATTAACATCCTGTTCACAATAAGAAATACATTCCTTCATGATATCGTAGTCCTTATCGTTAAATGTTTGGTACCAACGATCAAAATCAGCCTTTTCACTGTCGGACATACGATGTGTCTCAAAGGTTTCCTTAGCCGG
>JABUQX010006969.1:7500-10000 GCA_015478945.1 Trachelipus rathkii
GTGTGTGTGTATTCTGTCATGCTAGAAGTGCTAGAAAAATGCTAACTCATACTAGGAAGCATCCTAGCAACTTTGTATATACACCAATCGTATTCCTCATACCTTAATTAACATAGGGTAGACACCCATATTCGGGCTAATTCTGCTCAAAGGAAGTACGAAAAGGCCTTGAAAAAAGGGCACTCAGTTGGCATTATGTGGCACTCACTTGGCAGCTATGTGGCACTGCACTTGTACTCATTGGCATCACTTTTGGGCATCTCATCTGGATCACTTGGCCTATCTAATATCATAGAAACTAATAGAACACCCTTATATATATATATATATTATATATAATATATAATATATATATATATATATATAACTATTATATATATATATATCATATATATATATAATATATATATATATATATATATATATTATATATATATATTAATATATATATTATATATATTATATATTATAAAGCTACCTATGAACAAACTTCTCTTGCTTAATGTTGGTAATAATATTCAAGTTGATCTTGAGGCTTTTAGCACAGGCAACGGCAGGTATTTTTACTAAAAAAACTCTAATGCTATATTGTCCTGTTATGTTGCTGTAACGTCACGTTCAAAATCAGTTTTTTGTATTTTAGATTTTGTTTTTTTCATACGCACACCCAGTGCTAATAATGCTACACAAACGAGATAAAAATAATGATTCCACGTTTGTCTTCGAAATCGGTTTAGATGCATTAGAGAAAGTATATTCAAATAAAATACATTATAAAATATTGTAAATGTTATAAATGCTTTTATTTTACAAGTTTAAATTGTATATTATGAATTAACTCCTATATGTACAATATCCTGTACGAAACATATAAAACGAAAAATATAAAAACTCTTTCGAGAGAGGAAGGCGTGTTCAGCATTTCAGAGAGGATGCCAGATAGCATTTTATATATATATATATATATATTATATATATCTATATATATAATATATAAATATATAATATATATATATAATATATATATATATATATATATATAATATATATATATATATTATATATATACAGTAGTGAATTAAATAAATTGGACTAGTTAATAAATAAATTATATTAGTTAGCCCCTCGGAGAAAAATATTTATTATATTCTGGATAAATATTAAATAAATATTTTTATTTTATTTAATTAAAAATATGTTAAATTATTTTTATTATAAATTTGAAAAGCTATGTATTATAACTTCAGGCTATGTTAATTATGAATAGTTATTTGGGAAGATTAATAAGGGCATGGAGATTTTGAAAAACTCGAATTCCCTTATTTATTTAGAATCCCTTTTGCACCTTATGGGTGAAGAGGAAGCTCTTGTACAGGAGCTGTAAAGAATATAGTTACATTGTATGCCTGGCCAGCTTGATGAAACAATATTCCTTTACAATATTTTAAAAAACCCAAATAATTCCTTTTGCATAAAAGCGTATTATGATAAGGTATACATAAATATCTATATTTTATATATATATATATTATATATATCATATAGTATATATTATATAGTATATATTATATATATATATATATATATATATATATAGTATATGATATATATAATATATAATATCTATATATATATAGTGAAGATGAATTTGAAAATATAGTGCGGTTCTCGGAGAATCAATAAAATATTTGGTATAAGTTTTAATAAAAACGATGTGTTTTCGTAAAATATAATACTTGCCTTGAACTCTCGTTGTTTCAAGTTAAAATAATAATAATTACAACGTATGAAAGTACACCTTAGCTATTGGCCTTTCTACTTAGCGGTTCTTTGTGCGTGGTTCTTTGCTACGAATGCGACGGACTCCGCGGAATTTGTTAAAAAACGCGACGATGGCGAAGACGATGAATTTGCGATTCATCCCGACGAAAACGACGATTGAAAATTATGACGAAGAATAACAAGACGATTTATAAAACAAAATGGCGGACGCAATGAAAAAACAACAAGGTTGTCACACCATTAAAAAAAGGGCCATGAAAGAACATGAACAAAATAAACTACACAAACTTAAAAATAACTAACTAACGTATATGAAAAAAAAAAAAAAAAAAAAAAAAAAAAAAAAAAGGGGGTTTTAAAAAAATTAGGGTTTCTCAAAAAAGGAACCGAAGAAAACAAAAGGTAAAAAATTAAAAAAAGGGGGTTCTAAAAATTAGGGGGGGGCAAAATAGGGGGTGACACGTACGACGGATGCCACATCCGGCAGGCAAACCCCTTCTTCGAAGGGGTGCCAAAAATTGACGGTGCAAAAAGGTAGGTCAGGTAAAATTTGGGTTATCATTTTTTACCCCAAGGGAGGCCTCCAATATGGAGTAAAAAATTTGGGTTATCATTTTTTCCCCCAAAGGACACTACCGGAATGGCTCTATTACTACTATATATTTATATATATATATATATATATATATAATATATATATATATATTTATATATTATA